>CM075884.1:21314014-21431616 GCA_038021265.1 Cyprinella venusta
TAACGACAGTGTTACCCCTTATGTTTTTTTTTCGGGTCAAAACTTTGACGTCCGATATCTCGGCTCTGGAAGGGTCTAGAGCCTCCATTTTTGCACGCTGGTCGAAGTCTCGTGGCCCTCTGTTAGAATCCAGAGTTTCAAGAAGATCGGAGGGGGTCAAAATTTCGGCCAAAAACGACAGTGTTACCCCTTATGTTTTTTTTTCGGGTCAAAACTTTGACATCCGATATCTCGGCTCTGGAAGGGTCTAGAGCCTCCATTTTTGCGCGCTGGTCGAAGTCTCGTGGCCCTCTGTCAGAATCCAGAGTTTCAAGAAGATCGGAGGGGGTCAAAATTTCGGCCAAAAACGACAGTGTTACCCCTTATGTTTTTTTTTCAGGGTCAAAACTTTGACATCCGATATCTCGGCTCTGGAAGGGTCTAGAGCCTCCATTTTTGCGCGCTGGTCGAAGTCTCGTGGCCCTCTGTCAGAATCCAGAGTTTCAAGAAGATCGGAGGGGGTCAAAATTTCGGCCAAAAACGACAGTGTTACCCCTTATGTTTTTTTTTCAGGTCAAAACTTTGACATCCGATATCTCGGCTCTGGAAGGGTCTAGAGCCTCCATTTTTGCGCGCTGGTCGAAGTCTCGTGGCCCTCTGTCAGAATCCAGAGTTTCAAGAAGATCGGAGGGGGTCAAAATTTCGGCCAAAAACGACAGTGTTACCCCTTATGTTTTTTTTTCAGGTCAAAACTTTGACATCCGATATCTCGGCTCTGGAAGGGTCTAGAGCCTCCATTTTTGCGCGCTGGTCGAAGTCTCGTGGCCCTCTGTCAGAATCCAGAGTTTCAAGAAGATCGGAGGGGGTCAAAATTTCGGCCAAAAACGACAGTGTTACCCCTTATGTTTTTTTTTCGGGTCAAAACTTTGACGTCCGATATCTCGGCTCTGGAAGGGTCTAGAGCCTCCATTTTTGCAGCGCTGGTCGAAGTCTCGTGGCCCTCTGTCAGAATCCAGAGTTTCAAGAAGATCGGAGGGGGTCAAAATTTCGGCCAAAAACGACAGTGTTACCCCTTATGTTTTTTTTCGGGTCAAAACTTTGACATCCGATATCTCGGCTCTGGAAGGGTCTAGAGCCTCCATTTTTGCGCGCTGGTCGAAGTCTCGTGGCCCTCTGTCAGAATCCAGAGTTTCAAGAAGATCGGAGGGGGTCAAAATTTCGGCCAAAAACGACAGTGTTACCCCTTATGGTTTTTTTCAGGTCAAAACTTTGACATCCGATATCTCGGCTCTGGAAGGGTCTAGAGCCTCCATTTTTGCGCGCTGGTCGAAGTCTCGTGGCCCTCTGTCAGAATCCAGAGTTTCAAGAAGATCGGAGGGGGTCAAAATTTCGGCCAAAAACGACAGTGTTACCCCTTATGTTTTTTTTCAGGTCAAAACTTTGACATCCGATATCTCGGCTCTGGAAGGGTCTAGAGCCTCCATTTTTGCGCGCTGGTCGAAGTCTCGTGGCCCTCTGTCAGAATCCAGAGTTTCAAGAAGATCGGAGGGGGTCAAAATTTCGGCCAAAAACGACAGTGTTACCCCTTATGTTTTTTTTTCAGGTCAAAACTTTGACATCCGATATCTCGGCTCTGGAAGGGTCTAGAGCCTCCATTTTTGCGCGCTGGTCGAAGTCTCGTGGCCCTCTGTCAGAATCCAGAGTTTCAAGAAGATCGGAGGGGGTCAAAATTTCGGCCAAAAACGACAGTGTTACCCCTTATGTTTTTTTTTCTGGTCAAAACTTTGACGTCCGATATCTCGGCTCTGGAAGGGTCTAGAGCCTCCATTTTTGCACGCTGGTCGAAGTCTCGTGGCCCTCTGTCAGAATCCAGAGTTTCAAGAAGATCGGAGGGGGTCAAAATTTCGGCCAAAAACGACAGTGTTACCCCTTATGTTTTTTTTTTCAGGTCAAAACTTTGACATCCGATATCTCGGCTCTGGAAGGGTCTAGAGCCTCCATTTTTGCGCGCTGGTCGAAGTCTCGTGGCCCTCTGTCAGAATCCAGAGTTTCAAGAAGATCGGAGGGGGTCAAAATTTCGGCCAAAAACAACAGTGTTACCCCTTATGTTTTTTTTTCGGGTCAAAACTTTGACGTCCGATATCTCGGCTCTGGAAGGGTCTAGAGCCTCCATTTTTGCGCGCTGGTCGAAGTCTCGTGGCCCTCTGTCAGAATCCAGAGTTTCAAGAAGATCGGAGGGGGTCAAAATTTCGGCCAAAAACGACAGTGTTACCCCTTATGTTTTTTTTTTCAGGTCAAAACTTTGACATCCGATATCTCGGCTCTGGAAGGGTCTAGAGCCTCCATTTTTGCGCGCTGGTCGAAGTCTCGTGGCCCTCTGTCAGAATCCAGAGTTTCAAGAAGATCGGAGGGGGTCAAAATTTCGGCCAAAAACGACAGTGTTACCCCTTATGTTTTTTTTTTCAGGTCAAAACTTTGACATCCGATATCTCGGCTCTGGAAGGGTCTAGAGCCTCCATTTTTGCGCGCTGGTCGAAGTCTCGTGGCCCTCTGTCAGAATCCAGAGTTTCAAGAAGATCGGAGGGGGTCAAAATTTCGGCCAAAAACGACAGTGTTACCCCTTATGTTTTTTTTTCAGGTCAAAACTTTGACATCCGATATCTCGGCTCTGGAAGGGTCTAGAGCCTCCATTTTTGCGCGCTGGTCGAAGTCTCGTGGCCCTCTGTCAGAATCCAGAGTTTCAAGAAGATCGGAGGGGGTCAAAATTTCGGCCAAAAACGACAGTGTTACCCCTTATGTTTTTTTTTTCAGGTCAAAACTTTGACATCCGATATCTCGGCTCTGGAAGGGTCTAGAGCCTCCATTTTTGCGCGCTGGTCGAAGTCTCGTGGCCCTCTGTCAGAATCCAGAGTTTCAAGAAGATCGGAGGGGGTCAAAATTTCGGCCAAAAACAACAGTGTTACCCCTTATGTTTTTTTTTCGGGTCAAAACTTTGACGTCCGATATCTCGGCTCTGGAAGGGTCTAGAGCCTCCATTTTTGCGCGCTGGTCGAAGTCTCGTGGCCCTCTGTCAGAATCCAGAGTTTCAAGAAGATCGGAGGGGGTCAAAATTTCGGCCAAAAACGACAGTGTTACCCCTTATGTTTTTTTTTTCAGGTCAAAACTTTGACATCCGATATCTCGGCTCTGGAAGGGTCTAGAGCCTCCATTTTTGCGCGCTGGTCGAAGTCTCGTGGCCCTCTGTCAGAATCCAGAGTTTCAAGAAGATCGGAGGGGGTCAAAATTTCGGCCAAAAACGACAGTGTTACCCCTTATGTTTTTTTTTTCAGGTCAAAACTTTGACATCCGATATCTCGGCTCTGGAAGGGTCTAGAGCCTCCATTTTTGCGCGCTGGTCGAAGTCTCGTGGCCCTCTGTCAGAATCCAGAGTTTCAAGAAGATCGGAGGGGGTCAAAATTTCGGCCAAAAACGACAGTGTTACCCCTTATGTTTTTTTTTCAGGTCAAAACTTTGACATCCGATATCTCGGCTCTGGAAGGGTCTAGAGCCTCCATTTTTGCGCGCTGGTCGAAGTCTCGTGGCCCTCTGTCAGAATCCAGAGTTTCAAGAAGATCGGAGGGGGTCAAAATTTCGGCCAAAAACAACAGTGTTACCCCTTATGTTTTTTTTTCGGGTCAAAACTTTGACATCCGATATCTCGGCTCTGGAAGGGTCTAGAGCCTCCATTTTTGCGCGCTGGTCGAAGTCTCGTGGCCCTCTGTCAGAATCCAGAGTTTCAAGAAGATCGGAGGGGGTCAAAATTTCGGCCAAAAACGACAGTGTTACCCCTTATGTTTTTTTTTCAGGTCAAAACTTTGACATCCGATATCTCGGCTCTGGAAGGGTCTAGAGCCTCCATTTTTGCGCGCTGGTTGAAGTCTCGTGGCCCTCTGTCAGAATCCAGAGTTTCAAGAAGATCGGAGGGGGTCAAAATTTCGGCCAAAAACGACAGTGTTACCCCTTATGTTTTTTTTTTCAGGTCAAAACTTTGACATCCGATATCTCGGCTCTGGAAGGGTCTAGAGCCTCCATTTTTGCGCGCTGGTCGAAGTCTCGTGGCCCTCTGTCAGAATCCAGAGTTTCAAGAAGATCGGAGGGGGTCAAAATTTCGGCCAAAAACGACAGTGTTACCCCTTATGTTTTTTTTTCAGGTCAAAACTTTGACATCCGATATCTCGGCTCTGGAAGGGTCTAGAGCCTCCATTTTTGCGCGCTGGTCGAAGTCTCGTGGCCCTCTGTCAGAATCCAGAGTTTCAAGAAGATCGGAGGGGGTCAAAATTTCGGCCAAAAACGACAGTGTTACCCCTTATGTTTTTTTTTCAGGTCAAAACTTTGACATCCGATATCTCGGCTCTGGAAGGGTCTAGAGCCTCCATTTTTGCGCGCTGGTCGAAGTCTCGTGGCCCTCTGTCAGAATCCAGAGTTTCAAGAAGATCGGAGGGGGTCAAAATTTCGGCCAAAAACGACAGTGTTACCCCTTATGTTTTTTTTTTCAGGTCAAAACTTTGACATCCGATATCTCGGCTCTGGAAGGGTCTAGAGCCTCCATTTTTGTGCGCTGGTCGAAGTCTCGTGGCCCTCTGTCAGAATCTAGAGTTTCAAGAAGATCGGAGGGGGTCAAAATTTCGGCCAAAAACGACAGTGTTACCCCTTATGTTTTTTTTCAGGTCAAAACTTTGACATCCGATATCTCGGCTCTGGAAGGGTCTAGAGC
The DNA here is from genome assembly GCA_038021265.1 of Cyprinella venusta. Taxonomy (NCBI): domain Eukaryota; kingdom Metazoa; phylum Chordata; class Actinopteri; order Cypriniformes; family Leuciscidae; genus Cyprinella; species Cyprinella venusta. The sequence continues at coordinate 21,318,747 of CM075884.1, forward strand.
CTCCATTTTTGCGCGCTGGTCGAAGTCTCGTGGCCCTCTGTCAGAATCCAGAGTTTCAAGAAGATCGGAGGGGGTCAAAATTTCGGCCAAAAACGACAGTGTTACCCCTTATGTTTTTTTTTCTGGTCAAAACTTTGACGTCCGATATCTCGGCTCTGGAAGGGTCTAGAGCCTCCATTTTTGCGCGCTGGTTGAAGTCTCGTGGCCCTCTGTCAGAATCCAGAGTTTCAAGAAGATCGGAGGGGGTCAAAATTTCGGCCAAAAACGACAGTGTTACCCCTTATGTTTTTTTTTTCAGGTCAAAACTTTGACATCCGATATCTCGGCTCTGGAAGGGTCTAGAGCCTCCATTTTTGCGCGCTGGTCGAAGTCTCGTGGCCCTCTGTCAGAATCCAGAGTTTCAAGAAGATCGGAGGGGGTCAAAATTTCGGCCAAAAACGACAGTGTTACCCCTTATGTTTTTTTTTCAGGTCAAAACTTTGACATCCGATATCTCGGCTCTGGAAGGGTCTAGAGCCTCCATTTTTGCGCGCTGGTCGAAGTCTCGTGGCCCTCTGTCAGAATCCAGAGTTTCAAGAAGATCGGAGGGGGTCAAAATTTCGGCCAAAAACGACAGTGTTACCCCTTATGTTTTTTTTTCAGGTCAAAACTTTGACATCCGATATCTCGGCTCTGGAAGGGTCTAGAGCCTCCATTTTTGCGCGCTGGTCGAAGTCTCGTGGCCCTCTGTCAGAATCCAGAGTTTCAAGAAGATCGGAGGGGGTCAAAATTTCGGCCAAAAACGACAGTGTTACCCCTTATGTTTTTTTTTTCAGGTCAAAACTTTGACATCCGATATCTCGGCTCTGGAAGGGTCTAGAGCCTCCATTTTTGTGCGCTGGTCGAAGTCTCGTGGCCCTCTGTCAGAATCCAGAGTTTCAAGAAGATCGGAGGGGGTCAAAATTTCGGCCAAAAACGACAGTGTTACCCCTTATGTTTTTTTTTCAGGTCAAAACTTTGACATCCGATATCTCGGCTCTGGAAGGGTCTAGAGCCTCCATTTTTGCGCGCTGGTCGAAGTCTCGTGGCCCTCTGTCAGAATCCAGAGTTTCAAGAAGATCGGAGGGGGTCAAAATTTCGGCCAAAAACGACAGTGTTACCCCTTATGTTTTTTTTTTCAGGTCAAAACTTTGACATCCGATATCTCGGCTCTGGAAGGGTCTAGAGCCTCCATTTTTGTGCGCTGGTCGAAGTCTCGTGGCCCTCTGTCAGAATCCAGAGTTTCAAGAAGATCGGAGGGGGTCAAAATTTCGGCCAAAAACGACAGTGTTACCCCTTATGTTTTTTTTTTCAGGTCAAAACTTTGACATCCGATATCTCGGCTCTGGAAGGGTCTAGGGCGTCCATTTTTGTGCGCTGGTCGAAGTCTCGTGGCCCTCTGTCAGAATCCAGAGTTTCAAGAAGATCGGAGGGGGTCAAAATTTCGGCCAAAAACGACAGTGTTACCCCTTATGTTTTTTTTTCGGGTCAAAACTTTGACGTCCGATATCTCGGCTCTGGAAGGGTCTAGAGCCTCCATTTTTGCACGCTGGTCGAAGTCTCGTGGCCCTCTGTCAGAATCCAGAGTTTCAAGAAGATCGGAGGGGGTCAAAATTTCGGCCAAAAACGACAGTGTTACCCCTTATGTTTTTTTTTCGGGTCAAAACTTTGACATCCGATATCTCGGCTCTGGAAGGGTCTAGAGCCTCCATTTTTGCGCGCTGGTCGAAGTCTCGTGGCCCTCTGTCAGAATCCAGAGTTTCAAGAAGATCGGAGGGGGTCAAAATTTCGGCCAAAAACGACAGTGTTACCCCTTATGTTTTTTTTTTCAGGTCAAAACTTTGACATCCGATATCTCGGCTCTGGAAGGGTCTAGAGCCTCCATTTTTGCGCGCTGGTCGAAGTCTCGTGGCCCTCTGTCAGAATCCAGAGTTTCAAGAAGATCGGAGGGGGTCAAAATTTCGGCCAAAAACGACAGTGTTACCCCTTATGTTTTTTTTTCAGGTCAAAACTTTGACATCCGATATCTCGGCTCTGGAAGGGTCTAGAGCCTCCATTTTTGCGCGCTGGTCGAAGTCTCGTGGCCCTCTGTCAGAATCCAGAGTTTCAAGAAGATCGGAGGGGGTCAAAATTTCGGCCAAAAACGACAGTGTTACCCCTTATGTTTTTTTTTCAGGTCAAAACTTTGACATCCGATATCTCGGCTCTGGAAGGGTCTAGAGCCTCCATTTTTGCGCGCTGGTCGAAGTCTCGTGGCCCTCTGTCAGAATCCAGAGTTTCAAGAAGATCGGAGGGGGTCAAAATTTCGGCCAAAAACGACAGTGTTACCCCTTATGTTTTTTTTTTCAGGTCAAAACTTTGACATCCGATATCTCGGCTCTGGAAGGGTCTAGGGCCTCCATTTTTGTGCGCTGGTCGAAGTCTCGTGGCCCTCTGTCAGAATCCAGAGTTTCAAGAAGATCGGAGGGGGTCAAAATTTCGGCCAAAAACGACAGTGTTACCCCTTATGTTTTTTTTTCAGGTCAAAACTTTGACATCCGATATCTCGGCTCTGGAAGGGTCTAGAGCCTCCATTTTTGCGCGCTGGTCGAAGTCTCGTGGCCCTCTGTCAGAATCCAGAGTTTCAAGAAGATCGGAGGGGGTCAAAATTTCGGCCAAAAACGACAGTGTTACCCCTTATGTTTTTTTTTCGGGTCAAAACTTTGACGTCCGATATCTCGGCTCTGGAAGGGTCTAGAGCCTCCATTTTTGCACGCTGGTCGAAGTCTCGTGGCCCTCTGTCTCCAGAGTTTCAAGAAGATCGGAGGGGGGGGTCAAAATTTCGGCCAAAAACGACAGTGTTACCCCTTATGTTTTTTTTTCAGGTCAAAACTTTGACATCCGATATCTCGGCTCTGGAAGGGTCTAGAGCCTCCATTTTTGCGCGCTGGTCGAAGTCTCGTGGCCCTCTGTCAGAATCCAGAGTTTCAAGAAGATCGGAGGGGGTCAAAATTTCGGCCAAAAACGACAGTGTTACCCCTTATGTTTTTTTTTCAGGTCAAAACTTTGACATCCGATATCTCGGCTCTGGAAGGGTCTAGAGCCTCCATTTTTGCGCGCTGGTTCGAAGTCTCGTGGCCCTCTGTCAGAATCCAGAGTTTCAAGAAGATCGGAGGGGGTCAAAATTTCGGCCAAAAACGACAGTGTTACCCCTTATGTTTTTTTTTCAGGTCAAAACTTTGACATCCGATATCTCGGCTCTGGAAGGGTCTAGAGCCTCCATTTTTGCGCGCTGGTCTGAAGTCTCGTGGCCCTCTGTCAGAATCCAGAGTTTCAAGAAGATCGGAGGGGGTCAAAATTTCGGCCAAAAACGACAGTGTTACCCCTTATGTTTTTTTTTCAGGTCAAAACTTTGACATCCGATATCTCGGCTCTGGAAGGGTCTAGAGCCTCCATTTTTGCGCGCTGGTCGAAGTCTCGTGGCCCTCTGTCAGAATCCAGAGTTTCAAGAAGATCGGAGGGGGTCAAAATTTCGGCCAAAAACGACAGTGTTACCCCTTATGTTTTTTTTTCAGGTCAAAACTTTGACATCCGATATCTCGGCTCTGGAAGGGTCTAGAGCCTCCATTTTTGCGCGCTGGTCGAAGTCTCGTGGCCCTCTGTCAGAATCCAGAGTTTCAAGAAGATCGGAGGGGGTCAAAATTTCGGCCAAAAACGACAGTGTTACCCCTTATGTTTTTTTTTCAGGTCAAAACTTTGACATCCGATATCTCGGCTCTGGAAGGGTCTAGAGCCTCCATTTTTGTGCGCTGGTCGAAGTCTCGTGGCCCTCTGTCAGAATCTAGAGTTTCAAGAAGATCGGAGGGGGTCAAAATTTCGGCCAAAAACGACAGTGTTACCCCTTATGTTTTTTTTTCAGGTCAAAACTTTGACATCCGATATCTCGGCTCTGGAAGGGTCTAGAGCCTCCATTTTTGCGCGCTGGTCGAAGTCTCGTGGCCCTCTGTCAGAATCCAGAGTTTCAAGAAGATCGGAGGGGGTCAAAATTTCGGCCAAAAACGACAGTGTTACCCCTTATGTTTTTTTTTCTGGTCAAAACTTTGACGTCCGATATCTCGGCTCTGGAAGGGTCTAGAGCCTCCATTTTTGCGCGCTGGTTGAAGTCTCGTGGCCCTCTGTCAGAATCCAGAGTTTCAAGAAGATCGGAGGGGGTCAAAATTTCGGCCAAAAACGACAGTGTTACCCCTTATGTTTTTTTTTTCAGGTCAAAACTTTGACATCCGATATCTCGGCTCTGGAAGGGTCTAGAGCCTCCATTTTTGCGCGCTGGTCGAAGTCTCGTGGCCCTCTGTCAGAATCCAGAGTTTCAAGAAGATCGGAGGGGGTCAAAATTTCGGCCAAAAACGACAGTGTTACCCCTTATGTTTTTTTTTCAGGTCAAAACTTTGACATCCGATATCTCGGCTCTGGAAGGGTCTAGAGCCTCCATTTTTGCGCGCTGGTCGAAGTCTCGTGGCCCTCTGTCAGAATCCAGAGTTTCAAGAAGATCGGAGGGGGTCAAAATTTCGGCCAAAAACGACAGTGTTACCCCTTATGTTTTTTTTTCAGGTCAAAACTTTGACATCCGATATCTCGGCTCTGGAAGGGTCTAGAGCCTCCATTTTTGCGCGCTGGTCGAAGTCTCGTGGCCCTCTGTCAGAATCCAGAGTTTCAAGAAGATCGGAGGGGGTCAAAATTTCGGCCAAAAACGACAGTGTTACCCCTTATGTTTTTTTTTTCAGGTCAAAACTTTGACATCCGATATCTCGGCTCTGGAAGGGTCTAGAGCCTCCATTTTTGTGCGCTGGTCGAAGTCTCGTGGCCCTCTGTCAGAATCCAGAGTTTCAAGAAGATCGGAGGGGGTCAAAATTTCGGCCAAAAACGACAGTGTTACCCCTTATGTTTTTTTTTCAGGTCAAAACTTTGACATCCGATATCTCGGCTCTGGAAGGGTCTAGAGCCTCCATTTTTGCGCGCTGGTCGAAGTCTCGTGGCCCTCTGTCAGAATCCAGAGTTTCAAGAAGATCGGAGGGGGTCAAAATTTCGGCCAAAAACGACAGTGTTACCCCTTATGTTTTTTTTTTCAGGTCAAAACTTTGACATCCGATATCTCGGCTCTGGAAGGGTCTAGAGCCTCCATTTTTGTGCGCTGGTCGAAGTCTCGTGGCCCTCTGTCAGAATCCAGAGTTTCAAGAAGATCGGAGGGGGTCAAAATTTCGGCCAAAAACGACAGTGTTACCCCTTATGTTTTTTTTTTCAGGTCAAAACTTTGACATCCGATATCTCGGCTCTGGAAGGGTCTAGGGCGTCCATTTTTGTAAGCTGGTCGAAGTCTCGTGGCCCTCTGTCAGAATCCAGAGTTTCAAGAAGATCGGAGGGGGTCAAAATTTCGGCCAAAAACGACAGTGTTACCCCTTATGTTTTTTTTTCGGGTCAAAACTTTGACGTCCGATATCTCGGCTCTGGAAGGGTCTAGAGCCTCCATTTTTGCACGCTGGTCGAAGTCTCGTGGCCCTCTGTCAGAATCCAGAGTTTCAAGAAGATCGGAGGGGGTCAAAATTTCGGCCAAAAACGACAGTGTTACCCCTTATGTTTTTTTTTCGGGTCAAAACTTTGACATCCGATATCTCGGCTCTGGAAGGGTCTAGAGCCTCCATTTTTGCGCGCTGGTCGAAGTCTCGTGGCCCTCTGTCAGAATCCAGAGTTTCAAGAAGATCGGAGGGGGTCAAAATTTCGGCCAAAAACGACAGTGTTACCCCTTATGTTTTTTTTTTCAGGTCAAAACTTTGACATCCGATATCTCGGCTCTGGAAGGGTCTAGAGCCTCCATTTTTGCGCGCTGGTCGAAGTCTCGTGGCCCTCTGTCAGAATCCAGAGTTTCAAGAAGATCGGAGGGGGTCAAAATTTCGGCCAAAAACGACAGTGTTACCCCTTATGTTTTTTTTTCAGGTCAAAACTTTGACATCCGATATCTCGGCTCTGGAAGGGTCTAGAGCCTCCATTTTTGCGCGCTGGTCGAAGTCTCGTGGCCCTCTGTCAGAATCCAGAGTTTCAAGAAGATCGGAGGGGGTCAAAATTTCGGCCAAAAACGACAGTGTTACCCCTTATGTTTTTTTTTCAGGTCAAAACTTTGACATCCGATATCTCGGCTCTGGAAGGGTCTAGAGCCTCCATTTTTGCGCGCTGGTCGAAGTCTCGTGGCCCTCTGTCAGAATCCAGAGTTTCAAGAAGATCGGAGGGGGTCAAAATTTCGGCCAAAAACGACAGTGTTACCCCTTATGTTTTTTTTCAGGTCAAAACTTTGACATCCGATATCTCGGCTCTGGAAGGGTCTAGAGCCTCCATTTTTGCGCGCTGGTCGAAGTCTCGTGGCCCTCTGTCAGAATCCAGAGTTTCAAGAAGATCGGAGGGGGTCAAAATTTCGGCCAAAAACGACAGTGTTACCCCTTATGTTTTTTTTTCGGGTCAAAACTTTGACATCCGATATCTCGGCTCTAGAAGGGTCTAGAGCCTCCATTTTTGCGCGGTGGTTTAAGTCTCGTGGCCCTCTGTCAGAATCCAGAGTTTCAAGAAGATCGGAGGGGGTCAAAATTTCGGCCAAAAACGACAGTGTTACCCCTTATGTTTTTTTTTCAGGTCAAAACTTTGACATCCGATATCTCGGCTCTGGAAGGGTCTAGAGCCTCCATTTTTGCGCGCTGGTCGAAGTCTCGTGGCCCTCTGTCAGAATCCAGAGTTTCAAGAAGATCGGAGGGGGTCAAAATTTCGGCCAAAAACAAAAGTGTTACCCCTTATGTTTTTTTTTTCGGGTCAAAACTTTGACGTCCGATATCTCGGCTCTGGAAGGGTCAAGAGCCTCCATTTTTGCGCGCTGGTCGAAGTCTCGTGGCCCTCTGTCAGAATCCAGAGTTTCAAGAAGATCGGAGGGGGTCAAAATTTCGGCCAAAAATGACAGTGTTACCCCTTATGTTTTTTTTTCACGTCAAAACTTTGACATCCGATATCTCGGCTCTGGAAGGGTCTAGAGCCTCCATTTTTGCGTGCTGGTCGAAGTCTCGTGGCCCTCTTTCAGAATCCAGAGTTTCAAGAAGATCGGAGGGGGTCAAAATTTCGGCCAAAAACGACAGTGTTACCCCTTATGTTTTTTTTTCAGGTCAAAACTTTGACATCCGATATCTCGGCTCTGGAAGGGTCTAGAGCCTCCATTTTTGCGCGCTGGTCGAAGTCTCGTGGCCCTCTGTCAGAATCCAGAGTTTCAAGAAGATCGGAGGGGGTCAAAATTTCGGCCAAAAACGACAGTGTTACCCCTTATGTTTTTTTTTTCAGGTCAAAACTTTGACATCCGATATCTCGGCTCTGGAAGGGTCTAGAGCCTCCATTTTTGCGCGCTGGTCGAAGTCTCGTGGCCCTCTGTCAGAATCCAGAGTTTCAAGAAGATCGGAGGGGGTCAAAATTTCGGCCAAAAACGACAGTGTTACCCCTTATGTTTTTTTTTCGGGTCAAAACTTTGACATCCGATATCTCGGCTCTGGAAGGGTCTAGAGCCTCCATTTTTGCGGCGCTGGTCGAAGTCTCGTGGCCCTCTGTCAGAATCCAGAGTTTCAAGAAGATCGGAGGGGGTCAAAATTTCGGCCAAAAACGACAGTGTTACCCCTTATGTTTTTTTTTCAGGTCAAATTTTGACATCCGATATCTCGGCTCTGGAAGGGTCTAGAGCCTCCATTTTTGCGCGCTGGTCGAAGTCTCGTGGCCCTCTGTCAGAATCCAGAGTTTCAAGAAGATCGGAGGGGGTCAACATTTCGGCCAAAAACGACAGTGTTACCCCTTATGTTTTTTTTTCAGGTCAAAACTTTGACATCCGATATCTCGGCTCTGGAAGGGTCTAGAGCCTCCATTTTTGCGCGCTGGTCGAAGTCTCGTGGCCCTCTGTCAGAATCCAGAGTTTCAAGAAGATCGGAGGGGGTCAAAATTTCAGCCAAAAACGACAGTGTTACCCCTTATGTTTTTTTTTCAGGTCAAAACTTTGACATCCGATATCTCGGCTCTGGAAGGGTCTAGAGCCTCCATTTTTGCGCGCTGGTCGAAGTCTCGTGGCCCTCTGTCAGAATCCAGAGTTTCAAGAAGATCGGAGGGGGTCAAAATTTCGGCCAAAAACGACAGTGTTACCCCTTATGTTTTTTTTTCAGGTCAAAACTTTGACATCCGATATCTCGGCTCTGGAAGGGTCTAGAGCCTCCATTTTTGCGCGCTGGTCGAATTATCGTGGCCCTCTGTCAGAATCCAGAGTTTCAAGAAGATCGGAGGGGGTCAAAATTTCGGCCAAAAACGACAGTGTTACCCCTTATGTTTTTTTTTTCAGGTCAAAACTTTGACATCCGATATCTCGGCTCTGGAAGGGTCTAGAGCCTCCATTTTTGCGCGCTGGTCGAAGTCTCGTGGCCCTCTGTCAGAATCCAGAGTTTCAAGAAGATCGGAGGGGGTCAAAATTTCGGCCAAAAACGACAGTGTTACCCCTTATGTTTTTTTTTCAGGTCAAAACTTTGACATCCGATATCTCGGCTCTGGAAGGGTCTAGAGCCTCCATTTTTGCGCGCTGGTCGAAGTCTCGTGGCCCTCTGTCAGAATCCAGAGTTTCAAGAAGATCGGAGGGGGTCAAAATTTCGGCCAAAAACGACAGTGTTACCCCTTATGTTTTTTTTCAGGTCAAAACTTTGACATCCGATATCTCGGCTCTGGAAGGGTCTAGAGCCTCCATTTTTGCGCGCTGGTCGAAGTCTCGTGGCCCTCTGTCAGAATCCAGAGTTTCAAGAAGATCGGAGGGGGTCAAAATTTCGGCCAAAAACGACAGTGTTACCCCTTATGTTTTTTTTTCAGGTCAAAACTTTGACATCCGATATCTCGGCTCTGGAAGGGTCTAGAGCCTCCATTTTTGCGCGCTGGTCGAATTATCGTGGCCCTCTGTCAGAATCCAGAGTTTCAAGAAGATCGGAGGGGGTCAAAATTTCGGCCAAAAACGACAGTGTTACCCCTTATGTTTTTTTTTTCAGGTCAAAACTTTGACATCCGATATCTCGGCTCTGGAAGGGTCTAGAGCCTCCATTTTTGCGCGCTGGTCGAAGTCTCGTGGCCCTCTGTCAGAATCCAGAGTTTCAAGAAGATCGGAGGGGGTCAAAATTTCGGCCAAAAACGACAGTGTTACCCCTTATGTTTTTTTTTCAGGTCAAAACTTTGACATCCGATATCTCGGCTCTGGAAGGGTCTAGAGCCTCCATTTTTGCGCGCTGGTCGAAGTCTCGTGGCCCTCTGTCAGAATCCAGAGTTTCAAGAAGATCGGAGGGGGTCAAAATTTCGGCCAAAAACGACAGTGTTACCCCTTATGTTTTTTTTTTCAGGTCAAAACTTTGACATCCGATATCTCGGCTCTGGAAGGGTCTAGAGCCTCCATTTTTGCGCGCTGGTTGAAGTCTCGTGGCCCTCTGTCAGAATCCAGAGTTTCAAAAAGATCGGAGGGGGTCAAAATTTCGGCCAAAAACGACAGTGTTACCCCTTATGTTTTTTTTTCAGGTCAAAACTTTGACATCTGATATCTCGGCTCTGGAAGGGTCTAGAGCCTCCATTTTTGCGCGCTGGTCGAAGTCTCGTGGCCCTCTGTCAGAATCCAGAGTTTCAAGAAGATCGGAGGGGGTCAAAATTTCGGCCAAATACGACAGTGTTACCCCTTATGTTTTTTTTTTCAGGTCAAAACTTTGACATCCGATATCTCGGCTCTGGAAGGGTCTAGAGCCTCCATTTTTGCGCGCTGGTCGAAGTCTCGTGGCCCTCTGTCAGAATCCAGAGTTTCAAGAAGATCGGAGGGGGTCAAAATTTCGGCCAAAAACGACAGTGTTACCCCTTATGTTTTTTTTTCAGGTCAAAACTTTGACATCCGATATCTCGGCTCTGGAAGGGTCTAGAGCCTCCATTTTTGCGCGCTGGTCGAAGTCTCGTGGCCCTCTGTCAGAATCCAGAGTTTCAAGAAGATCGGAGGGGGTCAAAATTTCGGCCAAAAACGACAGTGTTACCCCTTATGTTTTTTTTTCAGGTCAAAACTTTGACATCCGATATCTCGGCTCTGGAAGGGTCTAGAGCCTCCATTTTTGCGCGCTGGTCGAAGTCTCGTGGCCCTCGGTCAGAATCCAGAGTTTCAAGAAGATCGGAGGGGGTCAAAATTTCGGCCAAAAACGACAGTGTTACCCCTTATGTTTTTTTTTTCAGGTCAAAACTTTGACATCCGATATCTCGGCTCTGGAAGGGTCTAGAGCCTCCATTTTTGCGCGCTGGTCGAAGTCTCGTGGCCCTCTGTCAGAATCCAGAGTTTCAAGAAGATCGGAGGGAGTCAAAATTTCGGCCAAAAACGACAGTGTTACCCCTTATGTTTTTTTTTCGGGTCAAAACTTTGACATCCGATATCTCGGCTCTAGAAGGGTCTAGAGCCTCCATTTTTGCGCGGTGGTTTAAGTCTCGTGGCCCTCTGTCAGAATCCAGAGTTTCAAGAAGATCGGAGGGGGTCAAAATTTCGGCCAAAAACGACAGTGTTACCCCTTATGTTTTTTTTTCAGGTCAAAACTTTGACATCCGATATCTCGGCTCTGGAAGGGTCTAGAGCCTCCATTTTTGCGCGCTGGTCGAAATCTCGTGGCCCTCTGTCAGAATCCAGAGTTTCAAGAAGATCGGAGGGGGTCAAAATTTCGGCCAAAAACGACAGTGTTACCCCTTATGTTTTTTTTTTCGGGTCAAAACTTTGACGTCCGATATCTCGGCTCTGGAAGGGTCAAGAGCCTCCATTTTTGCGCGCTGGTCGAAGTCTCGTGGCCCTCTGTCAGAATCCAGAGTTTCAAGAAGATCGGAGGGGGTCAAAATTTCGGCCAAAAATGACAGTGTTACCCCTTATGTTTTTTTTTTCAGGTCAAAACTTTGACATCCGATATCTCGGCTCTGGAAGGGTCTAGAGCCTCCATTTTTGCGCGCTGGTCGAAGTCTCGTGGCCCTCTGTCAGAATCCAGAGTTTCAAGAAGATCGGAGGGGGTCAAAATTTCGGCCAAAAACGACAGTGTTACCCCTTATGTTTTTTTTTCAGGTCAAAACTTTGACATCCGATATCTCGGCTCTGGAAGGGTCTAGAGCCTCCATTTTTGCGCGCTGGTCGAATTATCGTGGCCCTCTGTCAGAATCCAGAGTTTCAAGAAGATCGGAGGGGGTCAAAATTTCGGCCAAAAACGACAGTGTTACCCCTTATGTTTTTTTTTTCAGGTCAAAACTTTGACATCCGATATCTCGGCTCTGGAAGGGTCTAGAGCCTCCATTTTTGCGCGCTGGTCGAAGTCTCGTGGCCCTCTGTCAGAATCCAGAGTTTCAAGAAGATCGGAGGGGGTCAAAATTTCGGCCAAAAACGACAGTGTTACCCCTTATGTTTTTTTTTCAGGTCAAAACTTTGACATCCGATATCTCGGCTCTGGAAGGGTCTAGAGCCTCCATTTTTGCGCGCTGGTCGAAGTCTCGTGGCCCTCTGTCAGAATCCAGAGTTTCAAGAAGATCGGAGGGGGTCAAAATTTCGGCCAAAAACGACAGTGTTACCCCTTATGTTTTTTTTTCAGGTCAAAACTTTGACATCCGATATCTCGGCTCTGGAAGGGTCTAGAGCCTCCATTTTTGCGCGCTGGTCGAAGTCTCGTGGCCCTCTGTCAGAATCCAGAGTTTCAAGAAGATCGGAGGGGGTCAAAATTTCGGCCAAAAACGACAGTGTTACCCCTTATGTTTTTTTTTCAGTTCAAAACTTTGACATCCGATATCTCGGCTCTGGAAGGGTCTAGAGCCTCCATTTTTGCGCGCTGGTCGAATTATCGTGGCCCTCTGTCAGAATCCAGAGTTTCACGAAGATCGGAGGGGGTCAAAATTTCGGCCAAAAACGACAGTGTTACCCCTTATGTTTTTTTTTTCAGGTCAAAACTTTGACATCCGATATCTCGGCTCTGGAAGGGTCTAGAGCCTCCATTTTTGCGCGCTGGTCGAAGTCTCGTGGCCCTCTGTCAGAATCCAGAGTTTCAAGAAGATCGGAGGGGGTCAAAATTTCGGCCAAAAACGACAGTGTTACCCCTTATGTTTTTTTTTCAGGTCAAAACTTTGACATCCGATATCTCGGCTCTGGAAGGGTCTAGAGCCTCCATTTTTGCGCGCTGGTCGAAGTCTCGTGGCCCTCTGTCAGAATCCAGAGTTTCAAGAAGATCGGAGGGGGTCAAAATTTCGGCCAAAAACGACAGTGTTACCCCTTATGTTTTTTTTTCAGGTCAAAACTTTGACGTCCGATATCTCGGCTCTGGAAGGGTCTAGAGCCTCCATTTTTGCGCGCTGGTCGAAGTCTCGTGGCCCTCTGTCAGAATCCAGAGTTTCAAGAAGATCGGAGGGGGTCAAAATTTCGGCCAAAAACGACAGTGTTACCCCTTATGTTTTTTTTTTCAGGTCAAAACTTTGACATCCGATATCTCGGCTCTGGAAGGGTCTAGAGCCTCCATTTTTGCGCGCTGGTCGAAGTCTCGTGGCCCTCGGTCAGAATCCAGAGTTTCAAGAAGATCGGAGGGGGTCAAAACTTCGGCCAAAAACGACAGTGTTACCCCTTATGTTTTTTTTTTCAGGTCAAAACTTTGACATCCGATATCTCGGCTCTGGAAGGGTCTAGAGCCTCCATTTTTGCGCGCTGGTCGAAGTCTCGTGGCCCTCTGTCAGAATCCAGAGTTTCAAGAAGATCGGAGGGGGTCAAAATTTCGGCCAAAAACGACAGTGTTACCCCTTATGTTTTTTTTTCGGGTCAAAACTTTGACATCCGATATCTCGGCTCTAGAAGGATCTAGAGCCTCCATTTTTGCGCGGTGGTTTAAGTCTCGTTGCCCTCTGTCAGAATCCAGAGTTTCAAGAAGATCGGAGGGGGTCAAAATTTCGGCCAAAAACGACAGTGTTACCCCTTATGGTTTTTTTTTCGGGTCAAAACTTTGACGTCCGATATCTCGGCTCTGGAAGGGTCAAGAGCCTCCATTTTTGCGCGCTGGTCGAAGTCTCGTGGCCCTCTGTCAGAATCCAGAGTTTCAAGAAGATCGGAGGGGGTCAAAATTTCGGCCAAAAATGACAGTGTTACCCCTTATGTTTTTTTTTCAGGTCAAAACTTTGACATCCGATATCTCGGCTCTGGAAGGGTCTAGAGCCTCCATTTTTGCGCGCTGGTCGAAGTCTCGTGGCCCTCTGTCAGAATCCAGAGTTTCAAGAAGATCGGAGGGGGTCAAAATTTCGGCCAAAAACGACAGTGTTACCCCTTATGTTTTTTTTTCGGGTCAAAACTTTGACGTCCGATATCTCGGCTCTGGAAGGGTCTAGAGCCTCCATTTTTGCGCGCTGGTCGAAGTCTCGTGGCCCTCTGTCAGAATCCAGAGTTTCAAGAAGATCGGAGGGGGTCAAAATTTCGGCCAAAAACGACAGTGTTACCCCTTATGTTTTTTTTCCGGGTCAAAACTTTGACGTCCGATATCTCGGCTCTGGAAGGGTCTAGAGCCTCCATTTTTGCGCGCTGGTCGAAGTCTCGTGGCCCTCTGTCAGAATCCAGAGTTTCAAGAAGATCGGAGGGGGTCAAAATTTCGGCCAAAAACGACAGTGTTACCCCTTATGTTTTTTTTTTCAGGTCAAAACTTTGACATCCGATATCTCGGCTCTGGAAGGGTCTAGAGCCTCCATTTTTGCGCGCTGGTCGAAGTCTCGTGGCCCTCTGTCAGAATCCAGAGTTTCAAGAAGATCGGAGGGGGTCAAAATTTCGGCCAAAAACGACAGTGTTACCCCTTATGTTTTTTTTTCGGGTCAAAACTTTGACGTCCGATATCTCGGCTCTGGAAAGGTCTAGAGCCTCCATTTTTGCGCGCTGGTCGAAGTCTCGTGGCCCTCTGTCAGAATCCAGAGTTTCAAGAAGATCGGAGGGGGTCAAAATTTCGGCCAAAAACGACAGTGTTACCCCTTATGTTTTTTTTTTCAGGTCAAAACTTTGACATCCGATATCTCGGCTCTGGAAGGGTCTAGAGCCTCCATTTTTGCGCGCTGGTCGAAGTCTCGTGGCCCTCTGTCAGAATCCAGAGTTTCAAGAAGATCGGAGGGGGTCAAAATTTCGGCCAAAAACGACAGTGTTACCCCTTATGTTTTTTTTTCAGGTCAAAACTTTGACATCCGATATCTCGGCTCTGGAAGGGTCTAGAGCCTCCATTTTTGCGCGCTGGTCGAAGTCTCGTGGCCCTCTGTCAGAATCCAGAGTTTCAAGAAGATCGGAGGGGGTCAAAATTTCGGCCAAAAACGACAGTGTTACCCCTTATGTTTTTTTTTCAGGTCAAAACTTTGACATCCGATATCTCGGCTCTGGAAGGGTCTAGAGCCTCCATTTTTGCGCGCTGGTCGAAGTCTCGTGGCCCTCTGTCAGAATCCAGAGTTTCAAGAAGATCGGAGGGGGTCAAAATTTCGGCCAAAAACGACAGTGTTACCCCTTATGTTTTTTTTTTCAGGTCAAAACTTTGACATCCGATATCTCGGCTCTGGAAGGGTCTAGAGCCTCCATTTTTGCGCGCTGGTCGAAGTCTCGTGGCCCTCTGTCAGAATCCAGAGTTTCAAGAAGATCGGAGGGGGTCAAAATTTCGGCCAAAAACGACAGTGTTACCCCTTATGTTTTTTTTTCAGGTCAAAACTTTGACATCCGATATCTCGGCTCTGGAAGGGTCTAGAGGCTCCATTTTTGCGCGCTGGTCGAATTATCGTGGCCCTCTGTCAGAATCCAGAGTTTCAAGAAGATCGGAGGGGGTCAAAATTTCGGCCAAAAACGACAGTGTTACCCCTTATGTTTTTTTTTTTCAGGTCAAAACTTTGACATCCGATATCTCGGCTCTGGAAGGGTCTAGAGCCTCCATTTTTGCGCGCTGGTCGAAGTCTCGTGGCCCTCTGTCAGAATCCAGAGTTTCAAGAAGATCGGAGGGGGTCAAAATTTCGGCCAAAAACGACAGTGTTACCCCTTATGTTTTTTTTTCAGGTCAAAACTTTGACATCCGATATCTCGGCTCTGGAAGGGTCTAGAGGCTCCATTTTTGCGCGCTGGTCGAAGTCTCGTGGCCCTCTGTCAGAATCCAGAGTTTCAAGAAGATCGGAGGGGGTCAAAATTTCGGCCAAAAACGACAGTGTTACCCCTTATGTTTTTTTTTCAGGTCAAAACTTTGACATCCGATATCTCGGCTCTGGAAGGGTCTAGAGCCTCCATTTTTGCGCGCTGGTCGAAGTCTCGTGGCCCTCTGTCAGAATCCAGAGTTTCAAGAAGATCGGAGGGGGTCAAAATTTCGGCCAAAAACGACAGTGTTACCCCTTATGTTTTTTTTTTTCGGGTCAAAACTTTGACGTCCGATATCTCGGCTCTGGAAAGGTCTAGAGCCTCCATTTTTGCGCGCTGGTCGAAGTCTCGTGGCCCTCTGTCAGAATCCAGAGTTTCAAGAAGATCGGAGGGGGTCAAAATTTCGGCCAAAAACGACAGTGTTACCCCTTATGTTTTTTTTTCAGGTCAAAACTTTGACATCCGATATCTCGGCTCTGGAAGGGTCTAGAGCCTCCATTTTTGCGCGCTGGTCGAATTATCGTGGCCCTCTGTCAGAATTCAGAGTTTCAAGAAGATCGGAGGGGGTCAAAATTTCGGCCAAAAACGACAGTGTTACCCCTTATGTTTTTTTTTCAGGTCAAAACTTTGACATCCGATATCTCGGCTCTGGAAGGGTCTAGAGCCTCCATTTTTGCGCGCTGGTCGAAGTCTCGTGGCCCTCTGTCAGAATCCAGAGTTTCAAGAAGATCGGAGGGGGTCAAAATTTCGGCCAAAAACGACAGTGTTACCCCTTATGTTTTTTTTTCAGGTCAAAACTTTGACATCCGATATCTCGGCTCTGGAAGGGTCTAGAGCCTCCATTTTTGCGCGCTGGTCGAAGTCTCGTGGCCCTCTGTCAGAATCCAGAGTTTCAAGAAGATCGGAGGGGGTCAAAATTTCGGCCAAAAACGACAGTGTTACCCCTTATGTTTTTTTTTTCAGGTCAAAACTTTGACATCCGATATCTCGGCTCTGGAAGGGTCTAGAGCCTCCATTTTTGCGCGCTGGTTGAAGTCTCGTGGCCCTCTGTCAGAATCCAGAGTTTCAAAAAGATCGGAGGGGGTCAAAATTTCGGCCAAAAACGACAGTGTTACCCCTTATGTTTTTTTTTTCAGGTCAAAACTTTGACATCTGATATCTCGGCTCTGGAAGGGTCTAGAGCCTCCATTTTTGCGCGCTGGTCGAAGTCTCGTGGCCCTCTGTCAGAATCCAGAGTTTCAAGAAGATCGGAGGGGGTCAAAATTTCGGCCAAAAACGACAGTGTTACCCCTTATGTTTTTTTTTTCAGGTCAAAACTTTGACATCCGATATCTCGGCTCTGGAAGGGTCTAGAGCCTCCATTTTTGCGCGCTGGTCGAAGTCTCGTGGCCCTTGTCAGAATCCAGAGTTTCAAGAAGATCGGAGGGGGTCAAAATTTCGGCCAAAAACGACAGTGTTACCCCTTATGTTTTTTTTTCAGGTCAAAACTTTGACATCCGATATCTCGGCTCTGGAAGGGTCTAGAGCCTCCATTTTTGCGCGCTGGTCGAAGTCTCGTGGCCCTCTGTCAGAATCCAGAGTTTCAAGAAGATCGGAGGGGGTCAAAATTTCGGCCAAAAACGACAGTGTTACCCCTTATGTTTTTTTTTTCAGGTCAAAACTTTGACATCCGATATCTCGGCTCTGGAAGGGTCTAGAGCCTCCATTTTTGCGCGCTGGTCGAAGTCTCGTGGCCCTCGGTCAGAATCCAGAGTTTCAAGAAGATCGGAGGGGGTCAAAATTTCGGCCAAAAACGACAGTGTTACCCCTTATGTTTTTTTTTTCAGGTCAAAACTTTGACATCCGATATCTCGGCTCTGGAAGGGTCTAGAGCCTCCATTTTTGCGCGCTGGTCGAAGTCTCGTGGCCCTCTGTCAGAATCCAGAGTTTCAAGAAGATCGGAGGGGGTCAAAATTTCGGCCAAAAACGACAGTGTTACCCCTTATGTTTTTTTTTCGGGTCAAAACTTTGACATCCGATATCTCGGCTCTAGAAGGGTCTAGAGCCTCCATTTTTGCGCGGTGGTTTAAGTCTCGTGGCCCTCTGTCAGAATCCAGAGTTTCAAGAAGATCGGAGGGGGGTCAAAATTTCGGCCAAAAACGACAGTGTTACCCCTTATGTTTTTTTTTTCAGGTCAAAACTTTGACATCCGATATCTCGGCTCTGGAAGGGTCTAGAGCCTCCATTTTTGCGCGCTGGTCGAAATCTCGTGGCCCTCTGTCAGAATCCAGAGTTTCAAGAAGATCGGAGGGGGTCAAAATTTTGGCCAAAAACGACAGTGTTACCCCTTATGTTTTTTTTTTCGGGTCAAAACTTTGACGTCCGATATCTCGGCTCTGGAAGGGTCTAGAGCCTCCATTTTTGCGCGCTGGTTGAAGTCTCAAGGGCCACGAGATATCAGATGTCAAAGTTTTGACCCGAAAAAAAAACATAAGGGGTAACACTGTCGTTTTTGGCCGAAATTTTGACCCCCTCCGATCTTCTTGAAACTCTGGATTCTGACAGAGGGCCACGAGACTTCGACCAGCGCGCAAAAATGGAGGCTCTAGACCCTTCCAGAGCCGAGATATTGGATGTCAAAGTTTTGACCTGAAAAAAAAACATAAGGGGTAACACTGTCGTTTTTGGCTGAAATTTTGACCCCCTCCGATCTTCTTGAAACTCTGGATTCTGACAGAGGGCCACGAGACTTCGACCAGCGCGCAAAAATGGAGGCTCTAGACCCTTCCAGAGCCGAGATATCGGATGTCAAAGTTTTGACCTGAAAAAAAAACATAAGGGGTAACACTGTCGTTTTTGGCCGAAATTTTGACCCCCTCCGATCTTCTTGAAACTCTGGATTCTGACAGAGGGCCACGAGACTTTGACCAGCGCGCAAAAATGGAGGCTCTAGACCCTTCCAGAGCCGAGATATCAGATGTCAAAGTTTTGACCTGAAAAAAAAACATAAGGGGTAACACTGTCGTTTTTGGCCGAAATTTTGACCCCCTCCGATCTTCTTGAAACTCTGGATTCTGACAGAGGGCCACGAGACTTCGACCAGCGCGCAAAAATGGAGGCTCTAGACCCTTCCAGAGCCGAGATATCGGATGTCAAAGTTTTGACCTGAAAAAAAAACATAAGGGGTAACACTGTCGTTTTTGGCCGAAATTTTGACCCCCTCCGATCTTCTTGAAACTCTGGATTCTGACAGAGGGCCACGAGACTTCGACCAGCGCGCAAAAATGGAGGCTCTAGACCCTTCCAGAGCCGAGATATCGGATGTCAAAGTTTTGACCTGAAAAAAAAACATAAGGGGTAACACTGTCGTTTTTGGCCGAAATTTTGACCCCCTCCGATCTTCTAGAAACTCTGGATTCTGACAGAGGGCCACGAGACTTCGACCAGCGCGCAAAAATGGAGGCTCTAGACCCTTCCAGAGCCGAGATATCGGATGTCAAAGTTTTGACCCGAAAAAAAAAACATAAGGGGTAACACTGTCGTTTTTGGCCGAAATTTTGACCCCCTCCGATCTTCTTGAAACTCTGGATTCTGACAGAGGGCCACGAGACTTCGACCAGCGCGCAAAAATGGAGGCTCTAGACCCTTCCAGAGCCGAGATATCGGATGTCAAAGTTTTGACCTGAAAAAAAAACATAAGGGGTAACACTGTCGTTTTTGGCCGAAATTTTGACCCCCTCCGATCTTCTTGAAACTCTGGATTCTGACAGAGGGCCACGAGACTTCGACCAGCGCGCAAAAATGGAGGCTCTAGACCCTTCCAGAGCCGAGATATCGGATGTCAAAGTTTTGACCCGAAAAAAAAACATAAGGGGTAACACTGTCGTTTTTGGCCGAAATTTTGACCCCCTCCGATCTTCTTGAAACTCTGGATTCTGACAGAGGGCCACGAGACTTCGACCAGCGCGCAAAAATGGAGGCTCTAGACCCTTCCAGAGCCGAGATATCAGATGTCAAAGTTTTGACCTGAAAAAAAAACATAAGGGGTAACACTGTCGTTTTTGGCCGAAATTTTGACCCCCTCCGATCTTCTTGAAACTCTGGATTCTGACAGAGGGCCACGAGACTTCGACCAGCGCGCAAAAATGGAGGCTCTAGACCCTTCCAGAGCCGAGATATCGGATGTCAAAGTTTTGACCTGAAAAAAAAACATAAGGGGTAACACTGTCGTTTTTGGCCGAAATTTTGACCCCCCTCCGATCTTCTTGAAACTCTGGATTCTGACAGAGGGCCACGAGACTTCGACCAGCGCGCAAAAATGGAGGGTCTAGACCCTTCCAGAGCCGAGATATCGGATGTCAAAGTTTTGACCTGAAAAAAAACATAAGGGGTAACACTGTCGTTTTTGGCCGAAATTTTGACCCCCTCCGATCTTCTTGAAACTCTGGATTCTGACAGAGGGCCACGAGACTTCGACCAGCGCGCAAAAATGGAGGCTCTAGACCCTTCCAGAGCCGAGATATCGGATGTCAAAGTTTTGACCCGAAAAAAAACATAAGGGGTAACACTGTCGTTTTTGGCCGAAATTTTGACCCCCTCCGATCTTCTTGAAACTCTGGATTCTGACAGAGGGCCACGAGACTTCGACCAGCGCGCAAAAATGGAGGCTCTAGACCCTTCCAGAGCCGAGATATCAGATGTCAAAGTTTTGACCTGAAAAAAAAACATAAGGGGTAACACTGTCGTTTTTGGCCGAAATTTTGACCCCCTCCGATCTTCTTGAAACTCTGGATTCTGACAGAGGGCCACGAGACTTCGACCAGCGCGCAAAAATGGAGGCTCTAGACCCTTCCAGAGCCGAGATATCGGATGTCAAAGTTTTGACCTGAAAAAAAAAACATAAGGGGTAACACTGTCGTTTTTGGCCGAAATTTTGACCCCCTCCATTCTTCTTGAAACTCTGGATTCTGACAGAGGGCCACGAGACTTCGACCAGCGCGCAAAAATGGAGGCTCTAGACCCTTCCAGAGCCGAGATATCGGATGTCAAAGTTTTGACCCGAAAAAAAAACATAAGGGGTAACACTGTCGTTTTTGGCCGAAATTTTGACCCCCTCCGATCTTCTTGAAACTCTGGATTCTGACAGAGGGCCACGAGACTTCGACCAGCGCGCAAAAATGGAGGCTCTAGACCCTTCCAGAGCCGAGATATCGGATGTCAAAGTTTTGACCTGAAAAAAAAACATAAGGGGTAACACTGTCGTTTTTGGCCGAAATTTTGACCCCCTCCGATCTTCTTGAAACTCTGGATTCTGACAGAGGGCCACAAGACTTCGACCAGCGCGCAAAAATGGAGGCTCTAGACCCTTCCAGAGCCGAGATATCGGATGTCAAAGTTTTGACCCGAAAAAAAAACATAAGGGGTAACACTGTCGTTTTTGGCCGAAATTTTGACCCCCTCCGATCTTCTTGAAACTCTGGATTCTGACAGAGGGCCACGAGACTTCGACCAGCGCGCAAAAATGGAGGCTCTAGACCCTTCCAGAGCCGAGATATCAGATGTCAAAGTTTTGACCTGAAAAAAAAACATAAGGGGTAACACTGTCGTTTTTGGCCGAAATTTTGACCCCCTCCGATCTTCTTGAAACTCTGGATTCTGACAGAGGGCCACGAGACTTCGACCAGCGCGCAAAAATGGAGGCTCTAGACCCTTCCAGAGCCGAGATATCGGATGTCAAAGTTTTGACCTGAAAAAAAAACATAAGGGGTAACACTGTCGTTTTTGGCCGAAATTTTGACCCCCTCCGATCTTCTTGAAACTCTGGATTCTGACAGAGGGCCACGAGACTTCGACCAGCGCGCAAAAATGGAGGCTCTAGACCCTTCCAGAGCCGAGATATCGGATGTCAAAGTTTTGACCTGAAAAAAAAACATAAGGGGTAACACTGTCGTTTTTGGCCGAAATTTTGACCCCCTCCGATCTTCTTGAAACTCTGGATTCTGACAGAGGGCCACGAGACTTCGACCAGCGCGCAAAAATGGAGGCTCTAGACCCTTCCAGAGCCGAGATATCGGATGTCAAAGTTTTGACCCGAAAAAAAAACATAAGGGGTAACACTGTCGTTTTTGGCCGAAATTTTGACCCCCTCCGATCTTCTTGAAACTCTGGATTCTGACAGAGGGCCACGAGACTTCGACCAGCGCGCAAAAATGGAGGCTCTAGACCCTTCCAGAGCCGAGATATCGGACGTCAAAGTTTTGACCTGAAAAAAAAAACATAAGGGGTAACACTGTCGTTTTTGGCCGAAATTTTGACCCCCTCCGATCTTCTTGAAACTCTGGATTCTGACAGAGGGCCACGAGACTTCGACCAGCGCGCAAAAATGGAGGCTCTAGACCCTTCCAGAGCCGAGATATCGGATGTCAAAGTTTTGACCTGAAAAAAAAAACATAAGGGGTAACACTGTCGTTTTTGGCCGAAATTTTGACCCCCTCCGATCTTCTTGAAACTCTGGATTCTGACAGAGGGCCACGAGACTTCGACCAGCGCGCAAAAATGGAGGCTCTAGACCCTTCCAGAGCCGAGATATCGGATGTCAAAGTTTTGACCTGAAAAAAAAAACATAAGGGGTAACACTGTCGTTTTTGGCCGAAATTTTGACCCCCTCCGATCTTCTTGAAACTCTGGATTCTGACAGAGGGCCACGAGACTTCGACCAGCGCGCAAAAATGGAGGCTCTAGACCCTTCCAGAGCCGAGATATCGGATGTCAAAGTTTTGACCTGAAAAAAAAACATAAGGGGTAACACTGTCGTTTTTGGCCGAAATTTTGACCCCCTCCGATCTTCTTGAAACTCTGGATTCTGACAGAGGGCCACGATAATTCGACCAGCGCACAAAAATGGAGGCTCTAGACCCTTCCAGAGCCGAGATATCGGATGTCAAAGTTTTGACCTGAAAAAAAAAAACATAAGGGGTAACACTGTCGTTTTTGGCCGAAATTTTGACCCCCTCCGATCTTCTTGAAACTCTGGATTCTGACAGAGGGCCACGAGACTTCGACCAGCGCGCAAAAATGGAGGCTCTAGACCCTTCCAGAGCCGAGATATCAGATGTCAAAGTTTTGACCTGAAAAAAAAAAACATAAGGGGTAACACTGTCGTTTTTGGCCGAAATTTTGACCCCCTCCGATCTTCTTGAAACTCTGGATTCTGACAGAGGGCCACGAGACTTCAACCAGCGCGCAAAAATGGAGGCTCTAGACCCTTCCAGAGCCGAGATATCGGATGTCAAAGTTTTGACCTGAAAAAAAAACATAAGGGGTAACACTGTCGTTTTTGGCCGAAATTTTGACCCCCTCCGATCTTCTTGAAACTCTGGATTCTGACAGAGGGCCACGATAATTCGACCAGCGCACAAAAATGGAGGCTCTAGACCCTTCCAGAGCCGAGATATCGGATGTCAAAGTTTTGACCTGAAAAAAAAAAACATAAGGGGTAACACTGTCGTTTTTGGCCGAAATTTTGACCCCCTCCGATCTTCTTGAAACTCTGGATTCTGACAGAGGGCCACGAGACTTCGACCAGCGCGCAAAAATGGAGGCTCTAGACCCTTCCAGAGCCGAGATATCAGATGTCAAAGTTTTGACCTGAAAAAAAAAAACATAAGGGGTAACACTGTCGTTTTTGGCCGAAATTTTGACCCCCTCCGATCTTCTTGAAACTCTGGATTCTGACAGAGGGCCACGAGACTTCAACCAGCGCGCAAAAATGGAGGCTCTAGACCCTTCCAGAGCCGAGATATCGGATGTCAAAGTTTTGACCTGAAAAAAAAACATAAGGGGTAACACTGTCGTTTTTGGCCGAAATTTTGACCCCCTCCGATCTTCTTGAAACTCTGGATTCTGACAGAGGGCCACGAGACTTCGACCAGCGCGCAAAAATGGAGGCTCTAGACCCTTCCAGAGCCGAGATATCGGATGTCAAAGTTTTGACCTGAAAAAAAAACATAAGGGGTAACACTGTCGTTTTTGGCCGAAATTTTGACCCCCTCCGATCTTCTTGAAACTCTGGATTCTGACAGAGGGCCACGAGACTTCGACCAGCGCGCAAAAATGGAGGCTCTAGACCCTTCCAGAGCCGAGATATCGGATGTCAAAGTTTTGACCTGAAAAAAAAAACATAAGGGGTAACACTGTCGTTTTTGGCCGAAATTTTGACCCCCTCCGATCTTCTTGAAACTCTGGATTCTGACAGAGGGCCACGAGACTTCGACCAGCGCGCAAAAATGGAGGCTCCGGACCCTTCCAGAGCCGAGATATCGGATGTCAAAGTTTTGACCCGAAAAAAAAAACATAAGGGGTAACACTGTCGTTTTTGGCCGAAATTTTGACCCCCCTCCGATCTTCTTGAAACTCTGGATTCTGACAGAGGGCCACGAGACTTCGACCAGCGCGCAAAAATGGAGGCTCTAGACCCTTCCAGAGCCGAGATATTGGATGTCAAAGTTTTGACCTGAAAAAAAAACATAAGGGGTAACACTGTCGTTTTTGGCTGAAATTTTGACCCCCCTCCGATCTTCTTGAAACTCTGGATTCTGACAGAGGGCCACGAGACTTCGACCAGCGCGCAAAAATGGAGGCTCTAGACCCTTCCAGAGCCGAGATATCGGATGTCAAAGTTTTGACCCGAAAAAAAAACATAAGGGGTAACACTGTCGTTTTTGGCCGAAATTTTGACCCCCTCCGATCTTCTTGAAACTCTGGATTCTGACAGAGGGCCACGAGACTTCGACCAGCGCGCAAAAATGGAGGCTCTAGACCCTTCCAGAGCCGAGATATCGGATGTCAAAGTTTTGACCCGAAAAAAAAACATAAGGGGTAACACTGTCGTTTTTGGCCGAAATTTTGACCCCCTCCGATCTTCTTGAAACTCTGGATTCTGACAGAGGGCCACGAGACTTCGACCAGCGCGCAAAAATGGAGGCTCTAGACCCCTTCCAGAGCCGAGATATCAGATGTCAAAGTTTTGACCTGAAAAAAAAAACATAAGGGGTAACACTGTCGTTTTTGGCCGAAATTTTGACCCCCTCCGATCTTCTTGAAACTCTGGATTCTGACAGAGGGCCACGAGACTTCGACCAGCGCGCAAAAATGGAGGCTCTAGACCCTTCCAAAGCCGAGATATCGGATGTCAAAGTTTTGACCTGAAAAAAAAACATAAGGGGTAACACTGTCGTTTTTGGCCGAAATTTTGACACCCTCCGATCTTCTTGAAACTCTGGATTCTGACAGAGGGCCACGAGACTTCGACCAGCGCGCAAAAATGGAGGCTCTAGACCCTTCCAGAGCCGAGATATCGGATGTCAAAGTTTTGACCTGAAAAAAAAAACATAAGGGGTAACACTGTCGTTTTTGGCCGAAATTTTGACCCCCTCCGATCTTCTTGAAACTCTGGATTCTGACAGAGGGCCACGATAATTCGACCAGCGCGCAAAAATGGAGGCTCTAGACCCTACCAGAGCCGAGATATCGGATGTCAAAGTTTTGACCTGAAAAAAAAACATAAGGGGTAACACTGTCGTTTTTGGCCGAAATTTTGACCCCCTCCGATCTTCTTGAAACTCTGGATTCTGACAGAGGGCCACGAGACTTCGACCAGCGCGCAAAAATGGAGGCTCTAGACCCTTCCAGAGCCGAGATATCGGATGTCAATTTTTTGACCTGAAAAAAAACCATAAGGGGTAACACTGTCATTTTTGGCCGAAATTTTGACCCCCTCCGATCTTCTTGAAACTCTGGATTCTGACAGAGGGCCACGAGACTTCGACCAGCGCGCAAAAATGGAGGCTCTAGACCCTTCCAGAGCCGAGATATCGGATGTCAAAGTTTTGACCTGAAAAAAAAACATAAGGGGTAACACTGTCGTTTTTGGCCGAAATTTTGACCCCCTCCGATCTTCTTGAAACTCTGGATTCTGACAGAGGGCCACGAGACTTCGACCAGCGCGCAAAAATGGAGGCTCTAGACCCTTCCAGAGCCGAGATATCGGATGTCAAAGTTTTGACCTGAAAAAAAAAACATAAGGGGTAACACTGTCGTTTTTGGCCGAAATTTTGACCCCCTCCGATCTTCTTGAAACTCTGGATTCTGACAGAGGGCCACGAGACTTCGACCAGCGCGCAAAAATGGAGGCTCTAGACCCTTCCAGAGCCGAGATATCGGATGTCAAAGTTTTGACCTGAAAAAAAAAACATAAGGGGTAACACTGTCGTTTTTGGCCGAAATTTTGACCCCCTCCGATCTTCTTGAAACTCTGGATTCTGACAGAGGGCCACGAGACTTCGACCAGCATGCAAAAATGGAGGCTCCAGACCCTTCCAGAGCCGAGATATCGGATGTCAAAGTTTTGACCTGAAAAAAAACATAAGGGGTAACACTGTCGTTTTTGGCTGAAATTTTGACCCCCTCCGATCTTCTTGAAACTCTGGATTCTGACAGAGGGCCACGAGACTTCGACCAGCGCGCAAAAATGGAGGCTCTAGACCCTTCCAGAGCCGAGATATCGGATGTCAAAGTTTTGACCTGAAAAAAAACATAAGGGGTAACACTGTCGTTTTTGGCCGAAATTTTGACCCCCTCCGATCTTCTTGAAACTCTGGATTCTGACAGAGGGCCACGAGACTTCGACCAGCGCGCAAAAATGGAGGCTCTAGACCCTTCCAGAGCCGAGATATCGGATGTCAAAGTTTTGACCTGAAAAAAAACATAAGGGGTAACACTGTCGTTTTTGGCCGAAATTTTGACCCCCTCCGATCTTCTTGAAACTCTGGATTCTGACAGAGGGCCACGAGACTTCGACCAGCGCGCAAAAATGGAGGCTCTAGACCCTTCCAGAGCCGAGATATCGGATGTCAAAGTTTTGACCTGAAAAAAAAACATAAGGGGTAACACTGTCGTTTTTGGCCGAAATTTTGACCCCCTCCGATCTTTCTGAAACTCTGGATTCTGACAGAGGGCCACGAGACTTCGACCAGCGCGCAAAAATGGAGGCTCTAGACCCTTCCAGAGCCGAGATATCGGATGTCAAAGTTTTGACCCGAAAAAAAAACATACGGGGTAACACTGTCGTTTTTGGCCGAAATTTTGACCCCCTCTGATCTTCTTGAAACTCTGGATTCTGACAGAGGGCCACGAGACTTCGACCAGCGCGCAAAAATGGAGGCTCTAGACCCTTCCAGAGCCGAGATATCGGATGTCAAAGTTTTGACCTGAAAAAAAAAACATAAGGGGTAACACTGTCGTTTTTGGCCGAAATTTTGACCCCCTCCGATCTTCTTGAAACTCTGGATTCTGACAGAGGGCCACGAGACTTCGACCAGCGCGCAAAAATGGAGGCTCTAGACCCTTCCAGAGCCGAGATATCGGATGTCAAAGTTTTGACCCGAAAAAAAAAACATAAGGGGTAACACTGTCGTTTTTGGCCGAAATTTTGACCCCCTCTGATCTTCTTGAAACTCTGGATTCTGACAGAGGGCCACGAGACTTCGACCAGCGCGCAAAAATGGAGGCTCTAGACCCTTCCAGAGCCGAGATACCGGATGTCAAAGTTTTGACCTGAAAAAAAAAACATAAGGGGTAACACTGTCGTTTTTGGCCGAAATTTTGACCCCCTCCGATCTTCTTGAAACTCTGGATTCTGACAGAGGGCCACGAGACTTCGACCAGCGCGCAAAAATGGAGGCTCTAGACCCTTCCAGAGCCGAGATATCGGATGTCAAAGTTTTGACCTGAAAAAAAAAACATAAGGGGTAACACTGTCGTTTTTGGCCGAAATTTTGACCCCCTCCGATCTTCTTGAAACTCTGGATTCGGACAGAGGGCCACGAGACTTCGACCAGCGCGCAAAAATGGAGGCTCTAGACCCTTCCAGAGCCGAGATATCGGATGTCAAAGTTTTGACCTGAAAAAAAACATAAGGGGTAACACTGTCGTTTTTGGCCGAAATTTTGACCCCCTCCGATCTTCTTGAAACTCTCGATTCTGACAGAGGGCCACAAGACTTCGACCAGCGCGTAAAAAAGGGAGGCTCTAGACCCTTCCAGAGCCGAAATATCGGACGTCAAAGTTTTGACCTGAAAAAAAAAACATAAGGGGTAACACTGTCGTTTTTGGCCGAAATTTTGACCCCCTCCGATCTTCTTGAAACTCTGGATTCTGACAGAGGGCCACGAGACTTCGACCAGCGCGCAAAAATGGAGGCTCTAGACCCTTCCAGAGCCGAGATATCGGATGTCAAAGTTTTGACCTGAAAAAAAAAACATAAGGGGTAACACTGTCATTTTTGGCCGAAATTTTGACCCCCTCCGATCTTCTTGAAACTCTGGATTCTGACAGAGGGCCACGAGACTTCGACCAGCGCGCAAAAATGGAGGCTCTAGACCCTTCCAGAGCCGAAATATCGGATGTCAAAGTTTTGACCTGAAAAAAAAACATAAGGGGTAACACTGTCGTTTTTGGCCGAAATTTTGACCCCCTCCGATCTTCTTGAAACTCTGGATTCTGACAGAGGGCCACGAGACTTCGACCAGCGCGCAAAAATGGAGGCTCTAGACCCTTCCAGAGCCGAGATATCAGATGTCAAAGTTTTGACCTGAAAAAAAAAAACATAAGGGGTAACACTGTCGTTTTTGGCCGAAATTTTGACCCCCTCCGATCTTCTTGAAACTCTGGATTCTGACAGAGGGCCACGAGACTTCAACCAGCGCGCAAAAATGGAGGCTCTAGACCCTTCCAGAGCCGAGATATCGGATGTCAAAGTTTTGACCTGAAAAAAAAACATAAGGGGTAACACTGTCGTTTTTGGCCGAAATTTTGACCCCCTCCGATCTTCTTGAAACTCTGGATTCTGACAGAGGGCCACGAGACTTCGACCAGCGTGCAAAAATGGAGGCTCTAGACCCTTCCAGAGCCGAGATATCGGATGTCAAAGTTTTGACCTGAAAAAAAACCATAAGGGGTAACACTGTCGTTTTTGGCCGAAATTTTGACCCCCTCCGATCTTCTTGAAACTCTGGATTCTGACAGAGGGCCACGAGACCTCGACCAGCGCGCAAAAATGGAGGCCCTAGACCCTTCCAGAGCCGAGATATCGGATGTCAAAGTTTTGACCTGAAAAAAAACATAAGGGGTAACACTGTCGTTTTTGGCCGAAATTTTGACCCCCTCCGATCTTCTTGAAACTCTGGATTCTGACAGAGGGCCACGAGACTTCGACCAGCGCGCAAAAATGGAGGCTCTAGACCCTTCCAGAGCCGAGATATCGGATGTCAAAGTTTTGACCTGAAAAAAAAACATAAGGGGTAACACTGTCGTTTTTGGCCGAAATTTTGACCCCCTCCGATCTTCTTGAAACTCTGGATTCTGACAGAGGGCCACGATAATTCGACCAGCGCACAAAAATGGAGGCTCTAGACCCTTCCAGAGCCGAGATATCGGATGTCAAAGTTTTGACCTGAAAAAAAAACATAAGGGGTAACACTGTCGTTTTTGGCCGAAATTTTGACCCCCTCCGATCTTCTTGAAACTCTGGATTCTGACAGAGGGCCACGAGACTTCGACCAGCGCGCAAAAATGGAGGCTCTAGACCCTTCCAGAGCCGAGATATCAGATGTCAAAGTTTTGACCTGAAAAAAAAAACATAAGGGGTAACACTGTCGTTTTTGGCCGAAATTTTGACCCCCTCCGATCTTCTTGAAACTCTGGATTCTGACAGAGGGCCACGAGACTTCAACCAGCGCGCAAAAATGGAGGCTCTAGACCCTTCCAGAGCCGAGATATCGGATGTCAAAGTTTTGACCTGAAAAAAAAAACATAAGGGGTAACACTGTCGTTTTTGGCCGAAATTTTGACCCCCTCCGATCTTCTTGAAACTCTGGATTCTGACAGAGGGCCACGAGACTTCGACCAGCGCGCAAAAATGGAGGCTCTAGACCCTTCCAGAGCCGAGATATCGGATGTCAAAGTTTTGACCTGAAAAAAAAAACATAAGGGGTAACACTGTCGTTTTTGGCCGAAATTTTGACCCCCTCCGATCTTCTTGAAACTCTGGATTCTGACAGAGGGCCACGAGACTTCGACCAGCGCGCAAAAATGGAGGCCCTAGACCCTTCCAGAGCCGAGATATCGGATGTCAAAGTTTTGACCTGAAAAAAAAACATAAGGGGTAACACTGTCGTTTTTGGCCGAAATTTTGACCCCCTCCGATCTTCTTGAAACTCTGGATTCTGACAGAGGGCCACGAGACTTCGACCAGCGCGCAAAAATGGAGGCTCCGGACCCTTCCAGAGCCGAGATATCGGATGTCAAAGTTTTGACCCGAAAAAAAAAAAATAAGGGGTAACACTGTCGTTTTTGGCCGAAATTTTGACCCCCTCCGATCTTCTTGAAACTCTGGATTCTGACAGAGGGCCACGAGACTTCGACCAGCGCGCAAAAATGGAGGCTCTAGACCCTTCCAGAGCCGAGATATTGGATGTCAAAGTTTTGACCTGAAAAAAAAACATAAGGGGTAACACTGTCGTTTTTGGCTGAAATTTTGACCCCCTCCGATCTTCTTGAAACTCTGGATTCTGACAGAGGGCCACGAGACTTCGACCAGCGCGCAAAAATGGAGGCTCTAGACCCTTCCAGAGCCGAGATATCGGATGTCAAAGTTTTGACCTGAAAAAAAAAACATAAGGGGTAACACTGTCGTTTTTGGCCGAAATTTTGACCCCCTCCGATCTTCTTGAAACTCTGGATTCTGACAGAGGGCCACGAGACTTCGACCAGCGCGCAAAAATGGAGGCTCTAGACCCTTCCAGAGCCGAGATATCGGATGTCAAAGTTTTGACCCGAAAAAAAAACATAAGGGGTAACACTGTCGTTTTTGGCCGAAATTTTGACCCCCTCCGATCTTCTTGAAACTCTGGATTCTGACAGAGGGCCACGAGACTTCGACCAGCGCGCAAAAATGGAGGCTCTAGACCCTTCCAGAGCCGAGATATCAGATGTCAAAGTTTTGACCTGAAAAAAAAAACATAAGGGGTAACACTGTCGTTTTTGGCCGAAATTTTGACCCCCTCCGATCTTCTTGAAACTCTGGATTCTGACAGAGGGCCACAAGACTTCGACCAGCGCGCAAAAATGGAGGCTCTAGACCCTTCCAGAGCCGAGATATCGGATGTCAAAGTTTTGACCTGAAAAAAAAACATAAGGGGTAACACTGTCGTTTTTGGCCGAAATTTTGACCCCCTCCGATCTTCTTGAAACTCTGGATTCTGACAGAGGGCCACGAGACTTCGACCAGCGCGCAAAAATGGAGGCTCTAGACCCTTCCAGAGCCGAGATATCGGATGTCAAAGTTTTGACCTGAAAAAAAAACATAAGGGGTAACACTGTCGTTTTTGGCCGAAATTTTGACCCCCTCTGATCTTCTTGAAACTCTGGATTCGGACAGAGGGCCACGAGACTTCGACCAGCGCGCAAAAATGGAGGCTCTAGACCCTTCCAGAGCCGAGATATCGGATGTCAAAGTTTTGACCTGAAAAAAAACATAAGGGGTAACACTGTCGTTTTTGGCCGAAATTTTGACCCCCTCCGATCTTCTTGAAACTCTGGATTCTGACAGAGGGCCACGAGACTTCGACCAGCGCGCAAAAATGGAGGCTCTAGACCATTCCAGAGCCGAGATATCGGATGTCAAAGTTTTGACCTGAAAAAAAAACATAAGGGGTAACACTGTTATTTTTGGCCGAAATTTTGACCCCCTCCGATCTTCTTGAAACTCTGGATTCTGACAGAGGGCCACGAGACTTTGACCAGCGCGCAAAAATGGAGGCTCTAGACCCTTCCAGAGCCGAGATATCGGATGTCAAAGTTTTGACCCGAAAAAAAAAACATAAGGGGTAACACTGTCGTTTTTGGCCGAAATTTTGAGCCCCTCCGATCTTCTTGAAACTCTGAATTCTGACAGAGGGCCACGAGACTTCGACCAGCGCGCAAAAATGGAGGCTCTAGACCCTTCCAGAGCCGAGATATCGGACGTCAAAGTTTTGACCCGAAAAAAAAAACATAAGGGGTAACACTGTCGTTTTTGGCCGAAATTTTGACCCCCTCCGATCTTCTTGAAACTCTGGATTCTGACAGAGGGCCACGAGACTTCGACCAGCGCGCAAAAATGGAGGCTCTAGACCCTTCCAGAGCCGAGATATCGGACGTCAAAGTTTTGACCCGAAAAAAAAAACATAAGGGGTAACACTGTCGTTTTTGGCCGAAATTTTGACCCCCTCCGATCTTCTTGAAACTCTGGATTCTGACAGAGGGCCACGAGACTTCGACCAGCGCGCAAAAATGGAGGCTCTAGACCATTCCAGAGCCGAGATATCGGATGTCAAAGTTTTGACCCGAAAAAAAAACATAAGGGGTAACACTGTCGTTTTTGGCCGAAATTTTGACCCCCTCCGATCTTCTTGAAACTCTGAATTCTGACAGAGGGCCACGAGACTTCGACCAGCGCGCAAAAATGGAGGCTCTAGACCCTTCCAGAGCCGAGATATCGGACGTCAAAGTTTTGACCCGAAAAAAAAACATAAGGGGTAACACTGTCGTTTTTGGCCGAAATTTTGACCCCCTCCGATCTTCTTGAAACTCTGGATTCTGACAGAGGGCCACGAGACTTCGACCAGCGCGCAAAAATGGAGGCTCTAGACCCTTCCAGAGCCAAGATATCGGACGTCAAAGTTTTGACCCGAAAAAAAAAACATAAGGGGTAACA
This sequence comes from Cyprinella venusta, assembly GCA_038021265.1. Classification (NCBI taxonomy): domain Eukaryota; kingdom Metazoa; phylum Chordata; class Actinopteri; order Cypriniformes; family Leuciscidae; genus Cyprinella; species Cyprinella venusta. The sequence continues at coordinate 21,350,729 of CM075884.1, forward strand.
CTGTTGTTTTTGGCCGAAATTTTGACCCCCTCCGATCTTCTTGAAACTCTGGATTCTGACAGAGGGCCACGAGACTTCGACCAGCGCGCAAAAATAGAGGCTCTAGACCCTTCCAGAGCCGAGATATCGGACGTCAAAGTTTTGACCCGAAAAAAAAACATAAGGGGTAACACTGTCGTTTTTGGCCGAAATTTTGACCCCCTCCGATCTTCTTGAAACTCTGGATTCTGACAGAGGGCCACGAGACTTCGACCAGCGCGCAAAAATGGAGGCTCTAGACCCTTCCAGAGCCGGGATATCGGATGTCAAAGTTTTGACCCGAAAAAAAAACATAAGGGGTAACACTGTCGTTTTTGGCCGAAATTTTGACCCCCTCCGATCTTCTTGAAACTCTGGATTCTGACAGAGGGCCACGAGACTTCGACCAGCGCGCAAAAATGGAGGCTCTAGACCCTTCCAGAGCCGAGATATCGGATGTCAAAGTTTTGACCTGAAAAAAAAAAACATAAGGGGTAACACTGTCGTTTTTGGCCGAAATTTTGACCCCCTCTGATCTTCTTGAAACTCTGGATTCGGACAGAGGGCCACGAGACTTCGACCAGCGCGCAAAAATGGAGGCTCTAGACCCTTCCAGAGCCGAGATATCGGATGTCAAAGTTTTGACCTGAAAAAAAACATAAGGGGTAACACTGTCGTTTTTGGCCGAAATTTTGACCCCCTCCGATCTTCTTGAAACTCTCGATTCTGACAGAGGGCCACAAGACTTCGACCAGCGCGTAAAAAAGGGAGGCTCTAGACCCTTCCAGAGCCGAAATATCGGACGTCAAAGTTTTGACCTGAAAAAAAAAACATAAGGGGTAACACTGTCGTTTTTGGCCGAAATTTTGACCCCCTCCGATCTTCTTGAAACTCTGGATTCTGACAGAGGGCCACGAGACTTCGACCAGCGCGCAAAAATGGAGGCTCTAGACCCTTCCAGAGCCGAGATATCGGATGTCAAAGTTTTGACCTGAAAAAAAAACATAAGGGGTAACACTGTCATTTTTGGCCGAAATTTTGACCCCCTCCGATCTTCTTGAAACTCTGGATTCTGACAGAGGGCCACGAGACTTCGACCAGCGCGCAAAAATGGAGGCTCTAGACCCTTCCAGAGCCGAAATATCGGATGTCAAAGTTTTGACCTGAAAAAAAACATAAGGGGTAACACTGTCGTTTTTGGCCGAAATTTTGACCCCCTCCGATCTTCTTGAAACTCTGGATTCTGACAGAGGGCCACGAGACTTCGACCAGCGCGCAAAAATGGAGGCTCTAGACCCTTCCAGAGCCGAGATATCGGATGTCAAAGTTTTGACCTGAAAAAAAAACATAAGGGGTAACACTGTCGTTTTTGGCCGAAATTTTGACCCCCTCCGATCTTCTTGAAACTCTGGATTCTGACAGAGGGCCACGAGACTTCGACCAGCGCGCAAAAATGGAGGCTCTAGACCCTTCCAGAGCCGAGATATCGGATGTCAAAGTTTTGACCCGAAAAAAAAACATAAGGGGTAACACTGTCGTTTTTGGCCGAAATTTTGACCCCCTCCGATCTTCTTGAAACTCTGGATTCTGACAGAGGGCCACGAGACTTCGACCAGCGCGCAAAAATGGAGGCTCTAGACCCTTCAAGAGCCGAGATATCGGATGTCAAAGTTTTGACCCGAAAAAAAAAAACATAAGGGGTAACACTGTCGTTTTTGGCCGAAATTTTGACCCCCTCCGATCTTCTTGAAACTCTGGATTCTGACAGAGGGCCACGAGACTTCGACCAGCGCGCAAAAATGGAGGCTCTAGACCATTCCAGAGCCGAGATATCGGATGTCAAAGTTTTGACCTGAAAAAAAAACATAAGGGGTAACACTGTTATTTTTGGCCGAAATTTTGACCCCCTCCGATCTTCTTGAAACTCTGGATTCTGACAGAGGGCCACGAGACTTTGACCAGCGCGCAAAAATGGAGGCTCTAGACCCTTCCAGAGCCGAGATATCGGATGTCAAAGTTTTGACCCGAAAAAAAAAACATAAGGGGTAACACTGTCGTTTTTGGCCGAAATTTTGAGCCCCTCCGATCTTCTTGAAACTCTGAATTCTGACAGAGGGCCACGAGACTTCGACCAGCGCGCAAAAATGGAGGCTCTAGACCCTTCCAGAGCCGAGATATCGGACGTCAAAGTTTTGACCCGAAAAAAAAAACATAAGGGGTAACACTGTCGTTTTTGGCCGAAATTTTGACCCCCTCCGATCTTCTTGAAACTCTGGATTCTGACAGAGGGCCACGAGACTTCGACCAGCGTGCAAAAATGGAGGCTCTAGACCCTTCCAGAGCCGAGATATCGGACGTCAAAGTTTTGACCCGAAAAAAAAAACATAAGGGGTAACACTGTCGTTTTTGGCCGAAATTTTGACCCCCTCCGATCTTCTTGAAACTCTGGATTCTGACAGAGGGCCATGAGACTTCGACCAGCGCGCAAAAATGGAGGCTCTAGACCATTCCAGAGCCGAGATATCGGATGTCAAAGTTTTGACCCGAAAAAAAAACATAAGGGGTAACACTGTCGTTTTTGGCCGAAAATTTGACCCCCTCCGATCTTCTTGAAACTCTGGATTCTGACAGAGGGCCACGAGACTTCGACCAGCGCGCAAAAATGGAGGCTCTAGACCCTTCCAGAGCCGGGATATCGGATGTCAAAGTTTTGACCCGAAAAAAAAACATAAGGGGTAACACTGTCGTTTTTGGCCGAAATTTTGACCCCCTCCGATCTTCTTGAAACTCTGGATTCTGACAGAGGGCCACGAGACTTCGACCAGCGCGCAAAAATGGAGGCTCTAGACCCTTCCAGAGCCGAGATATCGGATGTCAAAGTTTTGACCTGAAAAAAAAACATAAGGGGTAACACTGTCGTTTTTGGCCGAAATTTTGACCCCCTCCGATCTTCTTGAAACTCTGGATTCTGACAGAGGGCCACGAGACTTCGACCAGCGCGCAAAAATGGAGGCTCTAGACCCTTCCAGAGCCGAGATATCGGACGTCAAAGTTTTGACCCGAAAAAAAAACATAAGGGGTAACACTGTCGTTTTTGGCCGAAATTTTGACCCCCTCCGATCTTCTTGAAACTCTGGATTCTGACAGAGGGCCACGAGACTTCGACCAGCGCGCAAAAATGGAGGCTCTAGACCCTTCCAGAGCCGAGATATCGGATGTCAAAGTTTTGACCTGAAAAAAAAACATAAGGGGTAACACTGTCGTTTTTGGCCGAAATTTTGACCCCCTCCGATCTTCTTGAAACTCTGGATTCTGACAGAGGGCCACGAGACTTCGACCAGCGCGCAAAAATGGAGGCTCTAGACCCTTCCAGAGCCGAGATATCGGATGTCAAAGTTTTGACCTGAAAAAAAACATAAGGGGTAACACTGTCGTTTTTGGCCGAAATTTTGACCCCCTCCGATCTTCTTGAAACTCTGGATTCTGACAGAGGGCCACGAGACTTCGACCAGCGCGCAAAAATGGAGGCTCTAGACCCTTCCAGAGCCGAGATATCGGATGTCAAAGTTTTGACCTGAAAAAAAAACATAAGGGGTAACACTGTCGTTTTTGGCTGAAATTTTGACCCCCTCCGATCTTCTTGAAACTCTGGATTCTGACAGAGGGCCACGAGACTTCGACCAGCGCCCAAAAATGGAGGCTCTAGACCCTTCCAGAGCCGAGATATCGGACGTCAAAGTTTTGACCCGAAAAAAAAAACATAAGGGGTAACACTGTCAATTTTGGCCGAAATTTTGACCCCCTCCGATCTTCTTGAAACTCTGGATTCTGACAGAGGGCCACGAGACTTCGACCAGCGCGAAAAAATTGAGGCTCTAGACCCTTCCAGAGCCGAGATATCGGACGTCAAAGTTTTGACCCGAAAAAAAAACATAAGGGGTAACACTGTTGTTTTTGGCCGAAATTTTGACCCCCTCCGATCTTCTTGAAACTCTGGATTCTGACAGAGGGCCACGAGACTTCAACCAGCGCGCAAAAATGGAGGCTCTAGACCCTTCCAGAGCCGAGATATCGGATGTCAAAGTTTTGACCTGAAAAAAAAAACATAAGGGGTAACACTGTCGTTTTTGGCCGAAATTTTGACCCCCTCCGATCTTCTTGAAACTCTGGATTCTGACAGAGGGCCACGAGACTTCGACCAGCGCGCAAAAATGGAGGCTCTAGACCCTTCCAGAGCCGAGATATCGGACGTCAAAGTTTTGACCCGAAAAAAAAAAAACATAAGGGGTAACACTGTCGTTTTTGGCCGAAATTTTGACCCCCTCCGATCTTCTTGAAACTCTGAATTCTGACAGAGGGCCACGAGACTTCGACCAGCGCGCAAAAATGGAGGCTCTAGACCCTTCCAGAGCCGAGATATCGGACGTCAAAGTTTTGACCCGAAAAAAAAAAACATAAGGGGTAACACTGTCGTTTTTGGCCGAAATTTTGACCCCCTCCGATCTTCTTGAAACTCTGGATTCTGACAGAGGGCCACGAGACTTCGACCAGCGCGCAAAAATGGAGGCTCTAGACCCTTCCAGAGCCGAGGTATCGGATGTCAAAGTTTTGACCCGAAAAAAAAACATAAGGGGTAACACTGTCGTTTTTGGCCGAAATTTTGACCCCCTCCGATCTTCTTGAAACTCTGGATTCTGACAGAGGGCCACGAGACTTCGACCAGCGCGCAAAAATGGAGGCTCTAGACCCTTCCAGAGCCGAGATATCGGACGTCAAAGTTTTGACCCGAAAAAAAAACATAAGGGGTAACACTGTTGTTTTTGGCCGAAATTTTGAGCCCCTCCGATCTTCTTGAAACTCTGGATTCTGACAGAGGGCCACGAGACTTCGACCAGCGCGCAAAAATATAGGCTCTAGACCCTTCCAGAGCCGAGATATCGGATGTCAAAGTTTTGACCCGAAAAAAAAAAAACATAAGGGGTAACACTGTCGTTTTTGGCCTAAATTTTGACCCCCTCCGATCTTCTTGAAACTTTTGGATTCTGACAGAGGGCCACGAGACTTCGACCAGCGCGCAAAAATGGAGGCTCTAGACCCTTCCAGAGCCGAGATATCGGATGTCAAAGTTTTGACCTGAAAAAAAAAACATAAGGGGTAACACTGTCGTTTTTGGCCGAAATTTTGACCCCCTCCGATCTTCTTGAAACTCTGGATTCTGACAGAGGGCCACGAGACTTCGACCAGCGCGCAAAAATGGAGGCTCTAGACCCTTCCAGAGCCGAGGTATCGGATGTCAAAGTTTTAACCCGAAAAAAAAAACATAAGGGGTAACACTGTCGTTTTTGGCCGAAATTTTGACCCCCTCCGATCTTCTTGAAACTCTGGATTCTGACAGAGGGCCACGAGACTTCGACCAGCGCGCAAAAATGGAGGCTCTAGACCCTTCCAGAGCCGAGATATCGGACGTCAAAGTTTTGACCCGAAAAAAAAACATAAGGGGTAACACTGTTGTTTTTGGCCGAAATTTTGACCCCCTCCGATCTTCTTGAAACTCTGGATTCTGACAGAGGGCCACGAGACTTCGACCAGCGCGCAAAAATAGAGGCTCTAGACCCTTCCAGAGCCGAGATATCGGATGTCAAAGTTTTGACCCGAAAAAAAAAACATAAGGGGTAACACTGTCGTTTTTGGCCGAAATTTTGACCCCCTCCGATCTTCTTGAAACTCTGGATTCTGACAGAGGGCCACGAGACTTCGACCAGCGCGCAAAAATGGAGGCTCTAGACCCTTCAAGAGCCGAGATATCGGATGTCAAAGTTTTGACCCGAAAAAAAAAACATAAGGGGTAACACTGTCGTTTTTGGCCGAAATTTTGACCCCCTCCGATCTTCTTGAAACTCTGGATTCTGACAGAGGGCCACGAGACTTCGACCAGCGCGCAAAAATGGAGGCTCTAGACCCTTCCAGAGCCGAGATATCGGATGTCAAAGTTTTGACCTGAAAAAAAACATAAGGGGTAACTGTCGTTTTTGGCCGAAATTTTGACCCCCTCCGATCTTCTTGAAACTCTGGATTCTGACAGAGGGCCACGAGACTTCGACCAGCGCGCAAAAATGGAGGCTCTAGACCCTTCCAGAGCCGAGATATCGGACGTCAAAGTTTTGACCCGAAAAAAAAAACATAAGGGGTAACACTGTCGTTTTTGGCCGAAATTTTGACCCCCTCCGATCTTCTTGAAACTCTGGATTCTGACAGAAGGGCCACGAGACTTCGACCAGCGCGCAAAAGTGGAGGCTCTAGACCCTTCCAGAGCCGAGATATCGGATGTCAAAGTTTTGACCTGAAAAAAAAACATAAGGGGTAACACTGTCGTTTTTGGCCGAAATTTTGACCCCCTCCGATCTTCTTGAAACTCTGGATTCTGACAGAGGGCCACGAGACTTCAACCAGCGCGCAAAAATGGAGGCTCTAGACCCTTCCAGAGCCGAGATATCGGATGTCAAAGTTTTGACCTGAAAAAAAAAACATAAGGGGTAACACTGTCGTTTTTGGCCGAAATTTTGACCCCCTCCGATCTTCTTGAAACTCTGGATTCTGACAGAGGGCCACGAGACTTCGACCAGCGCGCAAAAATGGAGGCTCTAGACCCTTCCAGAGCCGAGATATCGGATGTCAAAGTTTTGACCCGAAAAAAAAAAACATAAGGGGTAACACTGTCATTTTTTTTTTTTTGGCCGAAATTTTGACCCCCTCCAATCTTCTTGAAACTCTGGATTCTGACAGAGGACCACGAGACTTCGACCAGCGCGCAAAAATGGAGGCTCTAGACCCTTCCAGAGCCGAGATATCGGACGTCAAAGTTTTGACCTGAAAAAAAAAAACATAAGGGGTAACACAGTCATTTTTTATTTTGGCCGAAATTTTGACCCCCTCCGATCTTCTTGAAACTCTGGATTCTGACAGAGGGCCACGAGACTTCGACCAGCGTGCAAAAATGGAGGCTCTATACCCTTCCAGAGCCGAGATATCGGACGTCAAAGTTTTGACCTGAAAAAAAAAACATAAGGGGTAACACTGTCGTTTTTGGCCGAAATTTTGACCCCCTCCGATCTTCTTGAAACTCTGGATTCTGACAGAGGGCCACGAGACTTCAACCAGCGCGCAAAAATGGAGGCTCTAGACCCTTCCAGAGCCGAGATATCGGATGTCAAAGTTTTGACCTGAAAAAAAAAACATAAGGGGTAACACTGTCGTTTTTGGCCGAAATTTTGACCCCCTCCGATCTTCTTGAAACTCTGGATTCTGACAGAGGGCCACGAGACTTCGACCAGCGCGCAAAAATGGAGGCTCTAGACCCTTCCAGAGCCGAGATATCGGATGTCAAAGTTTTGACCCGAAAAAAAAAAACATAAGGGGTAACACTGTCATTTTTTTTTTTTTGGCCGAAATTTTGACCCCCTCCAATCTTCTTGAAACTCTGGATTCTGACAGAGGACCACGAGACTTCGACCAGCGCGCAAAAATGGAGGCTCTAGACCCTTCCAGAGCCAAGATATCGGACGTCAAAGTTTTGACCTGAAAAAAAAAAACATAAGGGGTAACACTGTCATTTTTTATTTTGGCCGAAATTTTGACCCCCTCCGATCTTCTTGAAACTCTGGATTCTGACAGAGGGCCACGAGACTTCGACCAGCGCGCAAAAATGGAGGCTCTATACCCTTCCAGAGCCGAGATATCGGACGTCAAAGTTTTGACCTGAAAAAAAAACATAAGGGGTAACACTGTCATTTTTTTTTTTTGGCCGAAATTTTGACCCCCTCCGATCTTCTTGAAACTCTGGATTCTGACAGAGGGCCACGAGACTTCGACCAGCGCGCAAAAATGGAGGCTCTAGACCCTTCCAGAGCCGAGATATCGGACGTCAAAGTTTTGACCTGAAAAAAAAACATAAGGGGTAACACTGTCATTTTTTTTTTTGGCCGAAATTTTGACCCCCTCCGATCTTCTTGAAACTCTGGATTCTGACAGAGGGCCACGAGACTTCGACCAGCGCCCAAAAATGGAGGCTCTAGACCCTTCCAGAGCCGAGATATCGGACGTCAAAGTTTTGACCTGAAAATAAAAATACAAGGGGTAACACTGTCATTTTTTTTTTTTGGCCGAAATTTTGACCCCCTCCGATCTTCTTGAAACTCTGGATTCTGACAGAGGGCCACGAGACTTCGACCAGCGCGCAAAAATGGAGGCTCTAGACCCTTCCAGAGCCGAGATATCGGACGTCAAAGTTTTGACCTGAAAAAAAACATAAGGGGTAACACTGTCATTTTTTTTTTTTGGCTGAAATTTTGACCCCCTCCGATCTTCTTGAAACTCTGGATTCTGACAGAGGGCCACGAGACTTCGACCAGCGCGCAAAAATGGAGGCTCTAGACCCTTCCAGAGCCGAGATATCGGACGTCAAAGTTTTGACCTGAAAAAAAAACATAAGGGGTAACACTGTCATTTTTTTTTTTTTGGCCGAAATTTTGACCCCCTCCGATCTTCTTGAAACTCTGGATTCTGACAGAGGGCCACGAGACTTCGACCAGCGCGCAGAAATGGAGGCTCTAGACCCTTCCAGAGCCGAGATATCGGACGTCAAAGTTTTGACCTGAAAAAAAAAAACATAAGGGGTAACACTGTCATTTTTTTTTGGCCGAAATTTTGACCCCCTCCGATCTTCTTGAAACTCTGGATTCTGACAGAGGGCCACAAGACTTCGACCAGCGCGCAAAAATGGAGGCTCTAGACCCTTCCAGAGCCGAGATATCGGACGTCAAAGTTTTGACCCGAAAAAAAAACATAAGGGGTAACACTGTCATTTTTTTTTTGGCCGAAATTTTGACCCCCTCCGATCTTCTTGAAACTCTGGATTCTGACAGAGGGCCACGAGACTTCGACCAGCGCGCAAAAATGGAGGCTCTAGACCCTTCCAGAGCCGAGATATCGGACGTCAAAGTTTTGACCTAAAAAAAAAACATAAGGGATAACACTGTCATTTTTTTTTTTGGCCGAAATTTTGACCCCCTCCGATCTTCTTGAAACTCTGGATTCTGACAGAGGGCCACGAGACTTCGACCAGCGCGCAAAAATGGAGGCTCTAGACCCTTCCAGAGCCGAGATATCGGACGTCAAAGTTTTGACCCGAAAAAAAAAACATAAGGGGTAACACTGTCGTTTTTGGCCGAAATTTTGACCCCCTCCGATCTTCTTGAAACTCTGGATTCTGACAGAAGGGCCACGAGACTTCGACCAGCGCGCAAAAGTGGAGGCTCTAGACCCTTCCAGAGCCGAGATATCGGATGTCAAAGTTTTGACCTGAAAAAAAAACATAAGGGGTAACACTGTCGTTTTTGGCCGAAATTTTGACCCCCTCCGATCTTCTTGAAACTCTGGATTCTGACAGAGGGCCACGAGACTTCAACCAGCGCGCAAAAATGGAGGCTCTAGACCCTTCCAGAGCCGAGATATCGGATGTCAAAGTTTTGACCTGAAAAAAAAAACATAAGGGGTAACACTGTCGTTTTTGGCCGAAATTTTGACCCCCTCCGATCTTCTTGAAACTCTGGATTCTGACAGAGGGCCACGAGACTTCGACCAGCGCGCAAAAATGGAGGCTCTAGACCCTTCCAGAGCCGAGATATCGGATGTCAAAGTTTTGACCCGAAAAAAAAAAACATAAGGGGTAACACTGTCATTTTTTTTTTTTTGGCCGAAATTTTGACCCCCTCCAATCTTCTTGAAACTCTGGATTCTGACAGAGGACCACGAGACTTCGACCAGCGCGCAAAAATGGAGGCTCTAGACCCTTCCAGAGCCGAGATATCGGACGTCAAAGTTTTGACCTGAAAAAAAAAAACATAAGGGGTAACACAGTCATTTTTTATTTTGGCCGAAATTTTGACCCCCTCCGATCTTCTTGAAACTCTGGATTCTGACAGAGGGCCACGAGACTTCGACCAGCGTGCAAAAATGGAGGCTCTATACCCTTCCAGAGCCGAGATATCGGACGTCAAAGTTTTGACCTGAAAAAAAAACATAAGGGGTAACACTGTCGTTTTTGGCCGAAATTTTGACCCCCTCCGATCTTCTTGAAACTCTGGATTCTGACAGAGGGCCACGAGACTTCAACCAGCGCGCAAAAATGGAGGCTCTAGACCCTTCCAGAGCCGAGATATCGGATGTCAAAGTTTTGACCTGAAAAAAAAAACATAAGGGGTAACACTGTCGTTTTTGGCCGAAATTTTGACCCCCTCCGATCTTCTTGAAACTCTGGATTCTGACAGAGGGCCACGAGACTTCGACCAGCGCGCAAAAATGGAGGCTCTAGACCCTTCCAGAGCCGAGATATCGGATGTCAAAGTTTTGACCCGAAAAAAAAAAACATAAGGGGTAACACTGTCATTTTTTTTTTTTTGGCCGAAATTTTGACCCCCTCCAATCTTCTTGAAACTCTGGATTCTGACAGAGGACCACGAGACTTCGACCAGCGCGCAAAAATGGAGGCTCTAGACCCTTCCAGAGCCAAGATATCGGACGTCAAAGTTTTGACCTGAAAAAAAAAAACATAAGGGGTAACACTGTCATTTTTTATTTTGGCCGAAATTTTGACCCCCTCCGATCTTCTTGAAACTCTGGATTCTGACAGAGGGCCACGAGACTTCGACCAGCGCGCAAAAATGGAGGCTCTATACCCTTCCAGAGCCGAGATATCGGACGTCAAAGTTTTGACCTGAAAAAAAAACATAAGGGGTAACACTGTCATTTTTTTTTTTTGGCCGAAATTTTGACCCCCTCCGATCTTCTTGAAACTCTGGATTCTGACAGAGGGCCACGAGACTTCGACCAGCGCGCAAAAATGGAGGCTCTAGACCCTTCCAGAGCCGAGATATCGGACGTCAAAGTTTTGACCTGAAAAAAAAACATAAGGGGTAACACTGTCATTTTTTTTTTTGGCCGAAATTTTGACCCCCTCCGATCTTCTTGAAACTCTGGATTCTGACAGAGGGCCACGAGACTTCGACCAGCGCCCAAAAATGGAGGCTCTAGACCCTTCCAGAGCCGAGATATCGGACGTCAAAGTTTTGACCTGAAAATAAAAATACAAGGGGTAACACTGTCATTTTTTTTTTTTGGCCGAAATTTTGACCCCCTCCGATCTTCTTGAAACTCTGGATTCTGACAGAGGGCCACGAGACTTCGACCAGCGCGCAAAAATGGAGGCTCTAGACCCTTCCAGAGCCGAGATATCGGACGTCAAAGTTTTGACCTGAAAAAAAACATAAGGGGTAACACTGTCATTTTTTTTTTTTGGCTGAAATTTTGACCCCCTCCGATCTTCTTGAAACTCTGGATTCTGACAGAGGGCCACGAGACTTCGACCAGCGCGCAAAAATGGAGGCTCTAGACCCTTCCAGAGCCGAGATATCGGACGTCAAAGTTTTGACCTGAAAAAAAAACATAAGGGGTAACACTGTCATTTTTTTTTTTTTGGCCGAAATTTTGACCCCCTCCGATCTTCTTGAAACTCTGGATTCTGACAGAGGGCCACGAGACTTCGACCAGCGCGCAGAAATGGAGGCTCTAGACCCTTCCAGAGCCGAGATATCGGACGTCAAAGTTTTGACCTGAAAAAAAAAAACATAAGGGGTAACACTGTCATTTTTTTTTTGGCCGAAATTTTGACCCCCTCCGATCTTCTTGAAACTCTGGATTCTGACAGAGGGCCACAAGACTTCGACCAGCGCGCAAAAATGGAGGCTCTAGACCCTTCCAGAGCCGAGATATCGGACGTCAAAGTTTTGACCCGAAAAAAAAACATAAGGGGTAACACTGTCATTTTTTTTTTGGCCGAAATTTTGACCCCCTCCGATCTTCTTGAAACTCTGGATTCTGACAGAGGGCCACGAGACTTCGACCAGCGCGCAAAAATGGAGGCTCTAGACCCTTCCAGAGCCGAGATATCGGACGTCAAAGTTTTGACCTAAAAAAAAAACATAAGGGATAACACTGTCATTTTTTTTTTTGGCCGAAATTTTGACCCCCTCCGATCTTCTTGAAACTCTGGATTCTGACAGAGGGCCACGAGACTTCGACCAGCGCGCAAAAATGGAGGCTCTAGACCCTTCCAGAGCCGAGATATCGGACGTCAAAGTTTTGACCTGAAAAAAAAACATAAGGGGTAACACTGTCATTTTTTTTTTTTGGCCGAAATTTTGACCCCCTCCGATCTTCTTGAAACTCTGGATTCTGACAGAGGGCCACGAGACTTCGACCAGCGCGCAGAAATGGAGGCTCTAGACCCTTCCAGAGCCGAGATATCGGACGTCAAAGTTTTGACCTGAAAAAAAAACATAAGGGGTAACACTGTCATATTTTTTTTGGCCGAAATTTTGACCCCCTCCGATCTTCTTGAAACTCTGGATTTTGACAGAGGGCCACGAGACTTCGACCAGCGCGCAAAAATGGAGGCTCTGGACCCTTCCAGAGCCGAGATATCGGACGTCAAAGTTTTGACCTGAAAAAAAAAAACATAAGGGGTAACACTGTAATTTTTTTTTTTTTTTTTTGGCCGAAATTTTGACCCCCTCCGATCTTCTTGAAACTCTGGATTCTGACAGAGGGCCACGAGACTTCGACCAGCGCGCAAAAATGGAGGCTCTAGACCAGGGGTGGGCAAACTTTTTGGCTCAAGGGCCACACTGGGTTTTAAAATTTGACAGAGGGCCGGCCATTTACGTGGATCACGTAATTTACATAGTATATTAATTTATATGCTATATATATATCCCCATTTAGCATTGTTATATTTTGGGGTTATTTTTTATTTAATTTTATATTTATTTTAATTTTATATATATATTTATGTTCTTTTTAAATATTGTTTATCCTTAGTATTATTTAATGAGCCTAACAGTAAATTAGAAACAAAACACCAGCAAGTGTACACTTAGTAGAGTAAAAATTAGAGAAATGGACTGCATTTATATAGCGCTTTCATAGACCCAATGGCCACCAAAGTGCTTTACAATTTGCCTCACATTCACCCATTCACTCACACATTCATACACCGACGGCGACAGCAGCCATGCAAGGTGCCATCCAGCTCGTCGGGAGCAGCTCGGGTTAGGTGTCTTGCTCATGGACACCTCGACACTTGGTCAGGTGGAACCGAGTATTGAACCACCAACCTTTCGGTTTGTAGACAACCCAGATGAACCACTGAGCCACTGCCGCCCCAATGAAGCAAGGGTACATTAATTCAACTTTATTAAAACTCCATATGGTAATCAAATTGCACTTAACACACAAATGTCATCAGAGGCGGACAGAGTACACAGCTTCATTACTTGAGTAAAAGTACAGATACCAATTGCCAAATTTTACTCAAGTACAAGTAAAAGTACTACAGTCAGACGTCTACTCAAGTAAAAGTACTGAAGTACTTGTTTTTAAAAGTACTTGAGTATCAAGAGTACAAGAGTACATTTTATAAATATTGCATTACCTGCCACAGTGCTTACATTTATGGACAGAAACGTCCACATGGAGTTATGAAAAATGTTAATGTCAATACCTTGGAGAATGTAAAAGGAATTGAAAGTAAAATCAAGTCATATACATCTTTTTACCATGTTGCTTTATTTAACATTTAACCCTCCTATTATCCTTGGCGTCAATTTGACCCCATTCAATCTTTAACGTCTGTAAATACATAGTTTTATTTAGTTATGAAAAATGTTAATGTAAAATCAAGTCATTTTCATCTTTTTACCATGTTGCTTTAATGAACATTTAAGAACATTTCAGAAAATTGAAATAGTGTGGCGAGGGGGTCACGGGTTGGCACATTCCCTAGATGGACCTGCTGCGTCTCCATCCATTGTTTCGTCCATGGTTTGGTCTCGTATCTAAATCTGACAATGGAGTTGACTTTGGCGGAAAGCTGAAGGTGATTTCTGATAGGCTGTCTCAATCAGTGGCGCCTGCACAATCCAATCACGTTTGAGAGGGAAACAACAAATTGAGGGTTTCCGAATTTTTTCTTATTTTTAATTTTTCTTATATATTTTTTTAAACTAGTTACTTTTTACTCACGGTTATGGATAAAATTTATTGGAGTAAAGAGTACAATATTTCCCTCTCAAATGTACTTGAGTAAAGTCAGGAGTACTCCCCAAAAATGATACTTGAGTAAAGTAGCCTACAGATCCCTCAAAATTGTACTTAAGTACTGTAGGCTACTCAAGTAAATGTACTCCAATACTGTCCGGCTCTGAATGTCATACATTTGTGAAAAAATAAAATAAAAATAAAAAAATGTACCAATTTATTTTAATTATGATAAAATGTAAAAATCAAAAGCAGATAAGAACATTTATTGAACAAACGGCAGAGACGGGAGCGTAGCGAGGCGGGCGATAAAGGTAACCGGAAGCAGTCCAAGAGACAAATACAGAGGAGAAAAGAAACTAAATATCAAAAGAAAAACTAAAAATCAAATGAAAACTAATCAGGTGTACAAGTGGTTACTAACATTTTTTTTCTCTGTGAGTTTCCAAAAAAGGAAAAAACATTAATGTGCAACAAGGAGCCTTGTTGTGTTTAAGTCGCTGTCTGAAGGAGTGCTGAAATGTCAATGATTCAATCGTGCAAACGTTCTGTTTCCTGGGATATTAGTTATAAATTGCATATGACAAATTACAAAAAACGGTCTGACTCTGCGGCGTGAGTGTAACGGAGGCCAGCTAGTAGTTGCTGTGCAAGTAAACCTCACTCTCCGATCTCAATAGGCGCTCTAGCGACAGATGCTTGAGGCTGCAGTCTTTGCCTCCTTGTTAGCGCGCCTAACTTTCATGCCGGAGACCCGGGTTCGAGGCCCGCTCGGAGCGGGTCGAGTTAGACCCGGGTGTGTGAGGGGTTACATGAGTTTTGCAATGCAAAAAATCGCCCGCCTCGCTACGCTCCGGTCTCTGCCGTTTGTTCAATAAATGTTCTTATCTGCTTTTGATTTTTACATTTTATCATACTTAAAATAAATTGGTACATTTTTTTATTTTTATTTTATTTTTTTCACAAATGTATGACGTTTGTGTATTAAGTGCAATTTGATTACCATATGGAGTTTTAATAAAGTTGAATTAATGTAACTTTCCTTCATCGGGGCGGCATTGGCTCAGTGGTTCATGTGGATTGTCTACAAACCGAAAGGTTGGTGGTTCAATCCTCGGTTCCACCTGACCAAGTGTTGAGGTGTCCATGAGTAGGACACCTAACCCCAGCTGCTCCCGACGAGCTGGATGGTGCCTTGCATGGCTGCCGTCGCCGTCGGTGTATTGCAATTCTGGATTCCGACAGAGGGCCACAAAACTTCGACCAGCATTTTCCAAAAATGGAGGCTCTAGACCCTTCCAGAGCCGAGATATCGGACGTCAAAGTTTCGACCCGAAAAAAAAACTCCCCGATCTCAATAGGCGCTCTGGCGCTAGAGGCTGCAGTCTTTAGCCTCCTTGTTAGCGCGCCTGACTCTCATGCCGGAGGACCCAGGTTCGAGGCCCGTTCGGAGCGGGTCGAGTTGGACCCGGGTGTGTGAGGGGTTAGATGAGCTTTGCAATGCAACCGTTATTTATTCACTGTATGGTTTCCATGGTGACGCGTCATTGCTTGTCACGTGACACACCGCAGCACAGCCACAACAGCTCTGAATGAATGATCTGCTTTATTCAAGTATTGCAGGAAAAAGGCAAAATGAATGTGTGACAGGGATGTTGGTTCGGTGAATGGGTGATGGAAGGAGACACAGGGTCGGCGAATACTGAGGCTCATTTACTTTATTGAGTTACTTTCTCTCCCCACAGCGCTTGCTCGCGCTCACACAATTAATTCAGAATATTTCAAAAACAAGTCACATATAAAACAGTACTCTTCCCGCTGGATTCAGCTTCTCAGGTCACAAACGCAGCAACACTCTTTCCACTGAAACAGCTTGCAGCCCAGCGTTTTCTCTCTCTCGACAGCACGTGCACGAACTCCCAGTCTCTCTCTCTCCCCACTCTGTCAGCACGGCCCGCTTACCGCTCGGCTCCCCCCTCGCTCTCCCGCTACAGACCGAGCTGCACACCGCTCCCCATGCAAATGCAATCTCTATGACAATATTTTAAATACTCGACGGGCCGGATTAAACAGCCTAACGGGCCGCATGTGGCCCGCGGGCCGTAGTTTGCTCACCCCTGGTCTAGAGCCTCCATTTTTGCGCGCTGGTCGAAGTCTTGTGGCCCTCTGTCAGAATCCAGAGTTTCAAGAAGATCGGAGGGGGTCAAAATTTCGGCCAAAAAAAAAAACGACAGTGTTACCCCTTATGTTTTTTTTGGGGGGGTCCAAATTTTGACCTTCGATATCTCGGCTCTGGAAGGGTCTAGAGCCTCCATTTTTGCGCGCTGGTCGAAGTCTCGTGGCCCTCTGTCAGAATCCAGAGTTTCAAGAAGATCGGAGGGGGTCAAAATTTTGGCCAAAAAAAAAAAACGACAGTGTTACCCCTTATGTTTTTTTTTCGGGTCGAAATTTTGACCTTCGATATCACGGCTCTGGAAGGGTCTAGAGCCTTCATTTTTGCGCGCTGGTCGAAGTGTCGTGGCCCTCTGTCAGAATCCAGAGTTTCAAGAAGATCGGAGGGGGTCAAAATTTCGGCCAAAAAAAACGACAGTGTTTCCCCTTATGTTTTTTTTCGGGTCAAAATTTTGACTTTTGATATCTCGGCTCTGGAAGGGTCTAGAGCCTCAATTTTTGCGCGCTGGTCGAAGTCTCGTGGCCCTCTGTCAGAATCCAGAGTTTCAAGAAGATCGGAGGGGGTCAAAATTTCGGCCAAAAACAACAGTGTTACCCCTTATGTTTTTTTTTTTTCGGGTCAAAACTTCGACGTCCGATATCTCGGCTCTGGGAGGGTCTAGAGCCTCCATTTTTGCGCGCTGGTCGAAGTCTTGTGGCCCTCTGTCAGAATCCAGAGTTTCAAGAAGATCGGAGGGGGTCAAAATTTCGGCCAAAAAAAACAACAACCGTGTAACCCCTCACGTTTTTTTTTTCGGGTCAAAACTTTGACGTCCGATATCTCGGCTCTGGAAGGGTCTAGAGCCTCCATTTCTGCGCGCTGGTCGAAGTCTCGTGGCCCTCTGTCAGAATCCAGAGTTTCAACAAGATCAGAGAGGGTCAAAATTTCGACCCGAAAAAAAACGTAAGGGGTAACACTGTCGTTTTTTTTTTTTTTTTGGCCGAAATTTTGACCCTCTCCGAAATTACAGTGTTAAATTACTGGAAATTGAAATACAGTGACTTGCTGGCAACCGTCCTGCCAGAACTGTAAAAATACAAGAAAACACAGGATGCACACAGACAATGACTCTAACATGACCAGATTGATTGATTCGAATGTATTTAGTTTGTTACAAACAATGTGCAATCTGTAAAACAAAAACCTCAAAATTAAAGTTGAAATGGTATACTGCTGGAATTTTTTGACCTTGAGAAAAAGCTTAAAGTATAGACCAACAAATTTTATGTTTATTAATTTATTTCAGGTTGGTACATTTTTGGGAAGTACACCTGTTTTGACCTGATGTCCATTGGAATGGACAAAAAAATCACATTGAAAGCAATTATATAAAAAAAAAATACATTTATTTTCATTTATAGAAACCTCATGAGCTGGGAAAATGTACTTTTATATTTTTCAGAAACTCAAAAAATAATTCAAGTCTGTCTTAATAGAATGTGTCAGAAAATTGAGTGTTAAACAATATTTAAGATGAGTATCAAATATCCCACTGCTTTGGAAATCCTTACATATTTTAGAGATTAGCAATACAAAATAAAAATATAACTTACTGACTTTTGAGTGCATTTTCCCATAACGTTTCCGGGCTTGAAAACTACAGTTTTTCCTAACATTTCCATTTGCTGTCATCTTTTTACCATACTACTTTCTGTTGTCTATCTGCATGAAGCCCATTTATGAAGCGTCGTCTTTGATGTTAGTCACAGCATCTGGTTCGATCACCATGCATCTCAAAGCCTTCTTTTGTTTTTCCCTGTACAGATAACATCACCACTCAGTGCTATCTTGTTTCTATTAATCTAATGCAGGCCTGTCGCTCACTGAGAGACAATCTGCGGTTGCCATCACAGACCAAAGATCTGCTGGATTTTCCTGTTGGTAATTACCCGTCCCACTGCAGGCTCTGTTCATACAACCACTGTACATTATCAAAACACACACCAAATGACGCACAGCTGACAGTGATTTACCCGATGATGTCAGATATATGGAGGGAAGTTATATCCACATTATCTTTGGATTTTGATAGAGAGAATGAGAGACCAGACGTCAAAGACTCTCAGGTGTCTCGGTATAGTGCCATATTATAGACATTATTATTATTCTGTGGTCTGAGTAACCCATTAACTTTCCTGTTTTTATTTTACCTGGCATAATTCAGTGAATAACTGGAAATTTAACATAAAATAGAATGAATGCCGCATCATAAAAGACATATGCCCTTCCCAATCAACACAAATATAGGCTAAACTACGATATTTTAAACACATATCCAATATGTTAATACTCTTAATACACAGATTACAGACAAATAAAAAAGATAAAGGCTGGTTCTCATCTAGAAATTAAGAATTGTATTATGTATAAATTAATTATGAAGGCTTGAAAAGGGATCTGCATGTGATTGCATTTAGTCCTGACAAAAAGAACTGATGTCATCAGACTCCAGAGCAAAGAATAGGTAGATTATGAGGAAGAGGTGAGATGAATCTCATTATATATAAGGAGAGAAGTCAGAAATCATTCACAATTACACAAAGCTAGCAAAACATTCCCAATTGCAGAAACAATACTGACGTCAATGACGTAAGTAAGAGATCTGAATGAGATGACGCCATTTTTTGGATTCAAGTTCAAAAAGTTTTTGGATTCGAAAAAAGCGAGACGCAGTGCATTGGAATGGAATGGAAAAGACCGTTTTTAAAAGTTGAACCACTTTTATTGTGTAGAAACGAGTTTATAAAAACGTTTTGTAGGGTAAGAAACCGTCTGTCACTCGGAAGTGAAAAGTCGTCAAATTGAACAGATAGTAAAACACTTAATTTTCGATTAATGGCATTTGAGTTCACCTTGCTGATATGTAAATAGATATGTAAAAAAAAAAAAAAAAAAAATTGGTTGCTTTTTAATCGAGCATTTACTGCGTTTGTGAACAAACTACAGTGAACAAACTACAGTAGATTCAGCATACATAAAGCATTATTAACCTAGCTATAGATTATTAAACATATAGGCCTAAAAAGAAATGATCAATGATAAGTTTGCAAATAAAGCCAAAAAAGGAGACCAAATGTAACTCAATATGGAAATGTTGATAGTGATGGATGTCAGTTTGAATATGTCAGCTCAAATATAACTCCTGAAAGATTTCCAAACCTAAATCTTTGAATTTTTTTAAAGTTGGTAAAAGTCTCAAATTGTGTATAAAACATTTTTTAAATGCAAGTTAAGCATCATTTAAGCTGAATTTAATGCCTTGTAAACTGTAATTCAAATTTGTTTATCCTTGGTCAGTGCCATTGCTACCATGACAATATTTAATGATGCTTCCAATAAAGTGTTCCCTTAGCATAAATAGTGTAAAATCTGAATAACGCACTTAAAATACACATTTAACATTAGCATACCTATAAAATAATCCCCAGATTTAAATGCGACTCTTGCTGTTTCTCTTAATCTTTTTTCATTGATGGTGGCGGACAAAATATCTGGAGTATACATGATCTAATTTGGATGCAATAAGTTATTTAACTTGTGCAACCTGTAACCTTTCCATATATAATATTGATGAGGTTCTTCTGTAGTTTGTCAAGGAGAGCTGAAAGTGCTATACTGAGCTGAGCCATAAATGAATTGCTCTTAAAACAGACATAGCCAATAGAATATTCTCCAACCGTGCCAAAGTAAAGCCTGCAACTACTCTGCCCACTCTGGTAAAACAAATAGTTCTAGAGGTCTCTTGCTCTGTGAAACAGAAATACAGGTGTCCAGTTTCAAATCCAAAACATTTTTCCTTGGCAGAAAAGGAGCAAAAACTCACCGGTGGGGATTTTACACTGTATGCCTCATAGTGTCGATGCAGCGGTACAGGAGGAATCCAGGCAAAGCTTGTAGAGACTGCAGGGGACATAATGCGGAGACATTGTGAATTATTTAGGCTCTTCTGCGTGTTATCAGAGGAGAGTTCATTATTAAAAGATGTGTCCGCTATTCAACAGCTGCCCATATGAAGATTCCCAGACTATTTTAGATGGTCATACTCAGTTAGGTCAATGTGGGCTACATACTTTATTTGCCTGATGACATTGATGAGAATAGATTAAATGAGCATTTTGACAGGTATACAAAACTAGGACAAATAAAAGATCAATTCAAATCTGGGTCTTTTTCATGATGGTGCACAAAAAGCACTAGATGATTCACAAAATAAGGAAAAACAGAACCATTACTGGACATCATACTGAGCCATTAATCTCATAATCACAATCATCAGCTTGTATACTATATAGTGACTCAACTAAACTTGTTGCAGCACATTCGTTGTTGTCTGAAAAGTAAATAAAAGCACAGACAAATTCAGCTGTTGCCAGACTGAATAGCCTTCCCAAAAAGACATGCGTCCTGAAAAGACACAAAGCCATCAGTTTCATTATTATTGTAGTAATGCATGTCTATTGCATTTAATTCATTTTTAATTGCTCTGCCACTCAACTTCAATGGCTGAGACTCTGAAGTGGATCTCAGGTTTCGCAGGAAACAAAAGTATCGCCATGGCGACTCATTGTCAGAATGCAATGTAGCACGAGTGTTTGCAACGGTAGCAGTTCTCAGCTCAACAGTGATCATGCTTGTTCTGCAAAAACAACAATAGCCTATAGGTCAATTACATTTCAACAGCAAACCTTATTACCTATGCTAATTCATGTCAAACTTAGTGTCTAAGCATAAGAATTGTCACCAGCATTAGTCATCCTACTTATCAATGCAAATGAAATTCCATTAAATGCATACGCACATTGCACTCTTTCAGTTCACTGACAAAAATACATTGAAACTACACAGTTTATGTAGGCTATATACATAGGTTCCACATTGAAACAGTAAATCACTTAAGCGTGAAATCATCTGAATCACTAAGTTAGAACATAGGCCTACTAGACTTCCCAAAAAAACAAAAACAGCTCTGTAAAATGTGACAAAATTGGTTTTGGCTATGCAATATTTTCTTTCAAATATTTTCTTTATGGCCTTCCCTCCCACATCCAAACCTTGTCAGATGTGAATTTAGACACATTTTTATAGCTTCTGTGCTCTTGATTACACTCAGCAGTATCTGTTATTCTACAATTTCTGTGAAAACTGCAGGATCACAGACATTTAAGTGGTTAGATTTTCACCCTAGACAATGTTCGGAAGAATGGTTCTGCCTGAATCTTGGCCCACTAGGCAATCCGGTATCACGACAAGACATGAAATAATCACGTTGGTCCACTTTGGAAAACGTGTAGATGTCACGGTTTAACCCTCTCAAACGTGAAACTTACACACAAGACGTGAAATAATCACGTTGGTACACTTTGGAAAACGTTTAGATGTCACGGTTTAACCGCTTCAAACGTGAAACTTACACGTTTGCGTTAACGCGTTCCAGTGGAGAGATACCCGGATGTTGACCTATTCTACACGCAATCGCCTCTGCCATAACGTTGTTTTAGTGTAAGGAGGAGCTGGGGGACGCAAGAAAAACAGACGTTTTACTCATTTGGCTATTTTATTAAAAACGTGACATTTAGATGTTTTTTTTCGGTGTGGATCAAGGCAAATGATTCCTTTTCACCTTGAAAACAATAAACTGTTTTTTGTTTTTTGCATATTAAATAATAGAACATTTCTCAGTGATTGTCAATAAAACAAAATTCCAATTTTTCTCGGTTTAATGAAAACTTAATAGGTCGTTATGGCAGAGGCGATTGCGTGTAGTAGAACATAGACATATGATACAATACACTAGACCTCACCTAAGCATGCGTCAAAACCGCCGCCATCTTGGAACAGGGGTCTTGCCATAGGAAGTAGCTAGGTAACGCTGCTATCTCTGCCTTTACTTCGAATTCATTGATGGTGGCGGACTTTTGTGCAGCGTATGATGTTCGGATGAAATCTGAACTAGGAAGAAAGTTTAAAAAAAAAAAAAAATCTTTCTGGAATCAATGATAAATACATGTCTGACCGTTGGAACAAACCAAAAAACAAGAAAAATCGCATTCATTATGATTTATGGTGATATAATTTCCGTTAGACCTGTGTCTACTACTAGGCCATAAGGTGAACTAAGAAAAAGTGGCTAGAAACTGATTTTCGTTCCCACACCTGGGCACTACTTTTAAAATTGATTTTTGCATAGATAATACCATTATCGACTTTGTGTTAAAAGTTCTCCGCAAAATACCCTGCAGTTTTTTTGTCACAATCCATAAATGTTTATAATTGTGAATTTGGAAAAACGAAAATCTTATGCTTCTGATTTTGTTTGTAACTTTATTTTTATACATTTTAGCAACACAAAATATATCTCAAACTGACATTTATACATGTACCTAAACACTTGAGATCAGTTTTGGTGGATTATATAGTCAAGATTGAATGTAGACTATGAAATATGGCACATTTGTGGAAAAAATGCTTCAACTTCTCAGACTGACAGTAAACAAAATTAAACATAAAAATAGTAAATTTATCAAAACTGTGATGTTTTATACATCAAAATTTTCAGCAGGTACTGTACAATTACAGAAATATACTAATAAAAGCACACTTTGGCCAAAGTTGGCTAAAATGACTCGAAATGCTTCACTATCCCCTTTTTTTGGATTGCTGCCAATTTTTTTTATTTTTTTTTTACAATTCTACAACAGATATTTTAAAGCTCAAAAGCACCTTAAAATATAACACAGTGGATATTTACTCATCAGTATCATCCCTATCACTGTCAGAGGCATCATCCCATGTAGGTCTTTCTTCTGTTTCCTGTGAAACATTTGCACAATTTTGGCACCGACATAAATCAGTACAAGACAGTCTTGCAGACATACAGGAACATCTCCCAGTCTCACATTTGCTTTGCTTGCAACTGCAGTGGACTGCCTGCAACACACTTTCAGGGGCAGGATTTCTAGTCATCCAGGTCACTGTTAACTCGCCGTCCTCGAGGTGCCATCCATTACCAATGGGTGAAGGGGCACACATTATAGCTTTCAGAGAATGTCTCATTATGGCTGCTTGGTAGTTTGCCCTTTTGCAGTGTTGGTACACAGCGTCACTTGTCGGGGGCATGGATAGTTCTGGCAAAGCTGACGACGCCATACAGAATGCTTTGTATCTTGCATCGTTCACATTTTCAGCAGATGACTGGCCATACAGGTGGCACACATAAGTGCAAAGTAGCTTAAAGGTAGACTGGTCTAGGTTAAAACTGCTACCCAGCTTTGTAAATGCAGTCAGATACTCCTCTTTCTCACACGCAACAGAAAATGCCTTTCTTTTGCCTTTGCCATAAAAGGCACTTGTAGAGTCACAACCTGAGAAGGTATGGATCCCAATAAGTGCCAAACACACACTTGTGCCAAGAGCTGATGACACCTTAGCTAAATCAATGATCCTTGTTTTGTTGCCAACCCCCGTGAAAAAATACAACCTACATGGTAAATCTGGCTGCAGACTTAAAGCAATCACTGCCACATCAGTATCAGGGCTCTTGATGACTACAGTTTGATGTTCCTGCGCAGCATGTTGTGCATGTAAAAACACCCTGGTGTCACATTCCTCATGATCACATGTCAGGTCGTCAACAGCACTGAGAGTTTGTAAACCCTCCATTACAGACACGCAGTGACACAGGTTTCCATGTGCTATGTACAAGCTTAAGTCCTTGCCCACAATGGTAAGATCAGCCTCTCGCCACACAACATAGAGAAACTCAGCCAGTGCTTCTTTGTTTGTTCCATCTGATAGAAACTTTTTCCATTGTGTTTTCCATTGTGTTCCAAGGTTGGCTCATTTCTGAAAAGAAAACACATTAAAACAGAAAAGATGTATTACTTGTGCCAAACCTATTGCACAATGGCTTCAATTTTAAATGTTGTCTAAATAATAGCAAATAGAAACCTGACAAAGTGATTTGAGATTTTTTTTCCCACATTTTAAATTACAGGTGCACTAGTCAAGACTGTGTTTACAGACAAATCGACAATATAGATAAGATAAGATAAAATGTACTTTAATGATCAATATAATATAAGCATTTAAGGTCAATGCTTTACTTTTAAAACGTGCAAATGTGAGGGAAACATTTAATAAAATAAAATATTAATAACTCACGGTTCTTCTGAGGTCCCAGTAACTGATGCACTAGACTTTGTCAAGAACCTGGTGTACTGTCTATAACAGGACTTGTGGTATCGCACCTCCAGAGACACACAGTCTTTGTCACGAATATGCACAAGAATGCTAGTGTCTTCCTTCATCTCAGCAGCTTTCAGCAACTGGCCTGTAAATAAATAAATGAAAACTAATAAAAAATTATGCTAATAGTTAAACATCATTGAGTTTTCTGGCTGTAGCTGTATGGAAAAACATGCAAATATGTCTCTGATAGTAAAAAAACAACTTTATATAAATTAAGTCATTGTAATTGAAAGTTAGCCATGGTACCCAGGATAAGGGAATACAACTTCAAACGTGTGTATGTGTTAGTTTGTTTGCGTTTTGTTTTTACTTACCTGCTGACAACGTTTCTGCCTGTGAAAGATGGTCCTTCTGGCGTTTGCCTCCCACAGTAATGTACTTCTCCGTTTTCTTGCAAATTATGCACAAGGCAGGAAGCACAGGACCAGCACAAGCTACTGGCAGGCCAGTCTTGGACCTAAGTGTCTTTGTTGGACATTGAACTGTAGCGATACTAACGTTACCACTACCCGATGCCACAGACTGGCCATGATCTTGAGCTTCGACACGCTGTGTAGCGCGTTTCTCGGCCGCATCCAAGCGCCTTTTGTCAATGAAACGCCTGTAGCAAGTAGAGTGAAACCCGGCGTCTTCGGGAACATTGTCAAACTCTATTTCAAGACAATGTTTGTATGTTTCTGCAATTGTCTGATTCTCACCTTGCAGACCAAGCCACCGTTTGACGCAGTTTCTGTATGTATCCCACCGTGTGCGTGTAAAATCCTTTATTTCCTCTTTCTTTATGGACGTGAGATGCATATAACATTGTTTAAAATGCTTTTTACGGACTTTTGAAGGAGGTCTGTGTGAAATTTCCTCGTCTTCACTACTCGACAATGATAACAGGGGCGCAGACATATTAACTAATGTTTACCTGTCATCCCAAAAAAGCAGCCACCTCATTGGTCTAGCCGGAAGCACGTGATGATTCTTCCGCGAAGCCTCATCACTGATGATCAAAATATGACTACGCAAGGAAAGAACTATTGCCGACTTTAAACAGTAATAAAAAATAAACTGCAGGATTACAAATGGAGAACTTTTATTTTCTCGTCCAGAAACACTAGATAATTTTATTACAACTAAAACAATTTAGTGCCCCATATATGGGAACGGGATTAAACGTAAAACGTCTTCACCTTATGGCCTAAGGGGCGCAGACATATTAACTAATGTTTACCTGTCATCCCAAAAAAGCAGCCACCTCATTGGTCTAGCCGGAAGCACGTGATGATTCTTCCGCGAAGCCTCATCACTGATGATCAAAATATGACTACGCAATGAAAGAACTATTGCCGACTTTAAACAGTAATAAAAAATAAACTGCAGGATTACAAATGGAGAACTTTTATTTTCTCGTCCAGAAACACTAGATAATTTTATTACAACTAAAACAATTTAGTGCCCCATATATGGGAACGGGATTAAACGTAAAACGTCTTCACCTTATGGCCTAAGGGGCGCAGACATATTAACTAATGTTTACCTGTCATCTCAAAAAAGCAGCCACCTCATTGGTCTAGCCGGAAGCACGTGATGATTCTTCCGCGAAGCCTCATCACTGATGATCAAAATATGACTACGCAAGGAAAGAACTATTGCCGACTTTAAACAGTAATAAAAAATAAACTGCAGGATTACAAATGGAGAACTTTTATTTTCTCGTCCAGAAACACTAGATAATTTTATTACAAGTAAAACAATTTAGTGCCCCATATATGGGAACGGGATTAAACGTAAAACGTCTTCACCTTATGGCCTAAGGGGCGCAGACATATTAACTAATGTTTACCTGTCATCCCAAAATAGCAGCCACCTCATTGGTCTAGCCGGAAGCACGTGATGATTCTTCCGCGAAGCCTCATCACTGATGATCAAAATATGACTACTCAAGGAAAGAACTATTGCCGACTTTAAACAGTAATAAAAAATAAACTGCAGGATTACAAACGGAGAACTTTTATTTTCTCGTCCAGAAACACTAGATAATTTTATTACAACTAAAACAATTTAGTGCCCCATATATGGGAACGGGATTAAACGTAAAACGTCTTCACCTTATGGCCTATACATTGAGGTCTACTGTGTCTGTAGAATAGGTCAACATCCGGGTATCTCTCCACTGGAACGCGTTAACGCAAACGTGTAAGTTTCACGTTTAAGGGGGTTAAACCGTCACATTATTTCACGTCTTATCGTGAAACCGGGTTGCACTAGGACAGGTCAGTGGAACACTTTGGGTAAATTATTATGACTATTATTGTTACTGACACAATTTATTTAACTTTAAAAGGAGACTATTATATATATATATATATATATATATATATATATATATATATATATATATATATATATAACATAGGCACGCACGGCTGTACCAGAGCCATATCTAAATACATGACTCTGGGCTGTACCGTTAACTTCAAATTTAAACAAACGCATCTCTGATGACATCTGGTGGATATAAAAGGACATGTTATAGAGAAAAAGTGAGCGAGTATGGCAGAAGTCTTGATTTGATCCCATAGCTTGATCCCTCTGAAGGGCGTCAAAACAGGTGTAAAGTAGGCTAGTCTAAGATTTAACTGTTCATATGAAGATAAGTTTGTAGCTCTGGCCGATTTTAAATCGTACGCTAATTTTGGCCACCCCTGAAATGGGTCATATCATTACCAGAGCACTTGAAAATACTAACTCACATGAACGGAACGGGAATAATGTAGGCTAGGCTATGTGTTTAAAAGCGCACAGCCGTTTCTCAATACCAAGTACGCAGACTTCGGACTTGCGTCCTTGGTAGTTCAGACTTGCCAAGTTCGACTCCGGAGAGGAGAACGAACTCCCGAGGACGAGAGGACGCAAGTCCGGTACTGCAAATGGAACAGAGCGTACTTGATCGCGTCACTCAGCAGCACGCTCTACTCCGGTTATCTCTTTATATAGCCTATATTTTAGGCAACAATAAAACAAAATTTGCTACAACTCTGCATCTTTTCGTAAACAATAAAACGAAATACCTATGTTATAAAACAACACTCTGCCTCTTTTCATTAACAAAAAAAATATATATATATTATGGTTCAGGCAACGCGATTCTCTGCATTTATAACAAAATGAACATGATCTTTTTGTTTTCATTTTAAAAATATGAAACATTGATTTTTATTGACATTTATCAAAGAGAGACAGGGTTATGTCATTTTATTTTATTGCTCATATAGTGAAGATAGTATAAAAATGTTGTTAAAGTTAAAAGCCATAAAGTTATATGAAACCTCTAAAACTTTATTTATTTATTTATTTAATTTTTTGCCATGGAACAAACTATAGTTCAATGAGAACAAATATAGACTTATACACAAGACGAATTATTATGTCAAGGTTTATCCACTAGAGTCCGCCGGCGGCAAACGTCAGAAGCACTAGCCGAGGATAAGCTGTTCCAGTCGGGGTTGATCTCGCTGAGTGTCCGCTGAAGTCTTGGATGTCAGAACTCCGAAAACGTCAGATGCATTTTTCAAATAGGCGCTATCTTTATAAATAAACTACAGTTTTGAGATTTAAACAGCCACATTCTCGCCTGAAACACTCTTAAAATTACATTTCATGACTCATTAACAGTAGTATTTTGATATTTCGCGAAAATTCTCCTCTCCCATTGACGCTTGCTGGTTGGTGCGAGGTGCATTCTGGGTTACCTGGCCATCTCAAGTCCACACAAGTCACCTCTCGATGCATCCTCGGTAGACGGGGCGGATCAAGAACACATCCGGGGATTTGAAGTGGACTTGGCTAGATGCGAACTGCGAACAGGATGCGAACTTTGAATTGGAACAGTACTTGGGCAGCGACTGATGACGTTTCACAAGTCCACAAGAACAGACAAGAACGCATATTGAGAAACGGGTTGCCCTCTTTAATGCGATTAAACTGAATCTACAAAGCAAACGATTTGTGCAAATATCCGCAGCACACGACACAACATTGGAAACAAAAACTGTTGTGTCAGAGTCAGCGCGTGCGTTTTCTTTCAGAATTTGACAACTCTTCACTAAAACAAAATTGTACCATTAATTTAAAATTTATATATATATATATATATATATATACACATATATATATATATATATATACATATATATATATATATATATATATATATATATATATATATATATATATATATATATATACACATATATATATATATATATATATATATATATATATATATATATATATATATATATATATATATATATATATATATATATACGTATTAAGCTCATGTATTTCTTAACCTAAAAACGATGGTTTAGCGAGTTTATATTAGGATGCACGTACCCGGCTCTTCTATCTTGCTAGAACGAGGGAGTTTTCATTTGTATTTTCGTTCCGAAATAATTTCAACTTGTCCTGAGCTTTCTTTAGAGAATTGATAACATATGTGACTTAATCACAGATGAAAAGACTGTTTTTACATGCACTGTTTAATTAAATTGAACAATATGACAAATAATAAATGAGTTTTAATGCAATCACTAACAGTGTTTAATCTTTGTGTTAATTGCAATGCATTTCGTCATTTCTCATATTCATGGTGTCCTTAATTTGCCACCCTCAATAACAACATTGCATATTAGTTTCAGTGAAAAGCTTGGTTGCACATTATCAGGTTGGTCTAAGTGGCCATCTGTCTCATTGTAAGGCTTTATAAATTTAGATGCCTTTTCAAAGTTTGTATGCTGTGCTCATTACAACTCACATCTTTTCTGTTTCTCTGCAGATGTGGAATGAAAAGAATAGAAGGATGGTTTGTTTTTGTGTAAGGAGCTGGTGCGGTGCATGCTTCTCTTTGGCACTGAGGGCAGGGGCATCCCTCCATCCCTCGGTGAAGCAATATGACTGTGGCAATGAACTCGGGCCCGTTACAAAATGATCTCCTCACGCTTGTGCTCATCAAAGTGCATATTACTGCCCAAAGAATTGTTGTGTTTCCTGAGTAAGTTGGATGATGAATAGGTGGATTTTGCAAGGCAGCATGAATGTTCTGAAACCTTCCAGGGACACGCCAAGCCCAGTCTCGGCGAGGAGCTTGTAGATCTTCCAGAAAAATGTCTTCCATTTTTTTCCCTGTTATTCTGGGGGCTGTGTGGCGCATATAGGGGACTTTGCAGGGCCACGGCATGCAGTGGACTGGGATAGCGATACACTTCCATGCCCTGGTGACCTGGAAGGTCAGAACGGTAAGTGGGTTGCAGGATTACTTTGGGTTGAAGTATGTCTGAAACATCTGGCCAGTGTGAGTCTGGATACAGAGCCGCTACCGATCGGAAACCATCCTCAGGAATCACCTCATCTGAGAAATGGGATTGAACTGTTGTATGCTCTTGCAATAAAATGGGTCGGCGCCTTAGAGTTTGCTCACCTGTTAAACATTCTTTCTCTCCAAAAGAGTTGTATTTCAAGGAGGACAAAGAGGTGGAGAGGGAGTGGGCATTATTGTCATCGTTACCGTCGCAGGGGGTAAAAACATCCCCAAAGTTGCTGTCGCAAAAACCTGAGCTTGCTCTTGACCGACTTTCCATGTGCGAGTGAATTTCTTGGTGATGCCAGCTTCTTTCCGTCAGGCACTGATGATGAAGCAGGTCCTCAGATGAATGACTGGAACATGACCAAAGTTCTCTGGATTTTCCAATATCATGAATGGCCTCCTCAGAAAAACTGCGCCTGAGCTTTAGTTGGAATGAGTCTTTATCCACCCAGTAATGATGCTGTCCCTGCTGGATATTTGTTGAAGTTGGATCCTCAGGATGGTTTTCAGTTTTTTCCAGGGCAATCTCCACCATTGCTTTATGTCTGACTCTCAGGACCTCCAACTCCAGCAGCCCTGCCAAAGTAGCACGAAATCGCTCTCTAATACGTTTCCTCCCTGTGCTGGTCCATGGCGCCACTTCAGGCTCTTCTCTGTGCACAGCGGTTGATGACATCCTGGCTGGAGGCTCCAAGTCAAGCTTGCTTTCAGAGTGGAGGTCTTTATAGGAAAGTCACCCGTATCAATGCAAATACATTGATAAGATTTTCACTCACCTTTGACTTTAGTTATTGAAGAATATGTTCCAGATAAAACTTAATTCTATCAATGTGAGACTAAACTTCAGAAGTTAACAACGTTAACATTTGGAAGATCATTATCACTGCTAGTGATAGCTGTGGCTCTTTGATAATATTTTGAATCTCATCATGAGCACGCAAGAATGCCCTGCCCATGATTATGTAAAGTTAATGTAAAATTTAATTTTGTTACACATTTATAGAGGCCAAATTGGAAGGCCGACTTAAAAGTATTTAACAAAAAAACACATTTTGATTAATCACATTTTTATATACGTTTTATACCTTTCAGCCCAAAAGTAAATCACTCACCTTCGAAAATGGGATCTGTAATTCTATTCCTAAAGATTACCAGTTTGTTAATGAATCATTTAACTCTTACACTTGCTCCAACATTATTGAAAAAGCCCATTACATAAAGCATTTTCCACAATTGAAAAAACAAGACACTGAATTTCTGTGTGTATCTTTATTTAAAAGCAGATATCAAAACATCTTACATTTGAAGATGTGACAGCTTACAGGACCTTGATACACCCATCAAGCATATTTCAAGACAGAGCTTCATTCATCAGCATCAGATTCTTCATCATCTTGACTGATCTGGAAGTAGCGCAGCTCATAGCTTTCCTTATCCGACGCCACCACCCTCAGCCAGTCTCGCAGGTTGTTCTTCTTCAAGTACTTCTTTGTGAGGTACTTAAGATACCTGATGAACATGGGATTGTTAGTATATAAACAAAATTCATTTTTTTTAAAAAAAAAGAACACTGATAAACAACAAAAGAATCTGTTAGCATTACAAATCTCACCTTTTCGAGAACTGCTTCTCTGAGGTGACGTTGATCTTGTTCTTTTGACGCACAATTTGCACTACATTTCCCAGATTGCCTGTTTTGCCGTTAACCTTCACCTTCTCTTTCAGAAATGTTTCCTGTTAGTAATAAAACAGCATGACCACTAGGGAAGAGAACCCTAGGCACTTAACTAGGGAAGGGAACC
This sequence comes from Cyprinella venusta, assembly GCA_038021265.1. NCBI lineage: Eukaryota > Metazoa > Chordata > Actinopteri > Cypriniformes > Leuciscidae > Cyprinella > Cyprinella venusta. The sequence goes on from CM075884.1 coordinate 21,382,515, forward strand.
CTAGTTATGACACGGCATTAGTGATGCGACTACCTGAACACAATTTATGACATTTATAATTTTATTTGAATTTCAATATGCAAGGTTAAAGAACAAGTTTTTTTTTTAATGTACAAATCTCTCAGACAAAAACAACTAAAATATTTATTTTATCACCTAGCCAATAAAGCATTTGAAAAGGAGAACATAATTTGAGGATAACAATTATCCATCCCTGGAATTTAGAAATAAAACATTCCCTGATATTTTCAAGTTTTCTATGGGTATAAGAACCCTGACAATCAACAGAAGTAGTGTTTTTTTTATCATACAAAGTATGGATGGTTATTAATTTAAAAAAAAAAAAAAAAACTTACAAAGTTGGCAGAGTCGAGAATCCCATCCTCCACAGGGTGAGTACAGTCCAGGGTGAACTTCCAGCAAGCACCCTTTTTACTCCTTTTCACAACAGTCTGCCTTTTCTAAAGAAACATTTCAGTTATCTTAAAGTTAATGTTTGCTTCATAAACTCAGTCCTGTAATAAAAATGAATAAACGCATTATGGTGCACTTCTGTAATTCTCTCTCATAATCTAATAGATTTGTTTGAACTTTTCTGTCAAGCTAAAATGCTCATCCACGTGTCTGCTAATAGTACGTCTAACATAATGAATTAACATATTACTCCATATGCAAAAAAACAACTCAGTGTGACATATTATATTCTTATTTAACATATCTGATATTTTGTTTACACGAACGATGAAATAAAATACATTTAACCATAAAGACCGGTTTGCGATAGACACGTACCGGTGCCATCTTGGTGAGGTTGGGTTGAAAGAGGAAGTGATGTATGTCCGCGCAAGGTTTCACGGAAATTTCTCGTATTTGATTGGCTGCTGGTTGGGGAGGATTCAGCGACGTCCGACTTGTGAACGCTTGTGAACGACTCGGTATTTGTGATGCAAGGACCGCCCAGAGTCAGACAGACTAACGTTAGGTTAATTCAGTCCAAATTTTCAGAACAGTTGTGAAGCAGTTCAGGCTATGGGCTTTTGTTGTCGAGATATGGAAGACCTGGTTTAACTCATTATTAATTCAAAAGAACTGATTCTAAAGAACCGTTGATATGCGTTTAAGTGAACCGAGAATTTTACTTTATTACTTATTAGCACATTTAATAATAACTAAGTTACCACCCTGGGGGAAGTGCAAGTCTGAGGTAAAATAATCGAGTTTGTTTTGGGAACAGGTTCTTTAAAACGACCTGCTTGAAAGAGTTCGATTTGCATGTATTGTAAAGAATTAATGTTTACCCAATATCTTAAAATTAGATTAGATACGTAATTGTATTGAAATTTAAAACTTTTTAAAATATGATTCTGTTTCAGCAAGTAATTACACCCGAGTATGCAATGTTATGCATTCCACACCCATATGGCCTTTGTCCCACTTACCATTTAATCGAGTTGATGATTGTTTCGTGCAATCTCTAAAAGTGATTATACATAGCTCTGTAATGCATTAATGTAGTCGGATGTTGCAATAAACATACTTCGTTTAGGTGATTTCTATTGTTAAACATTAACATGTATACTCGATAAATAGAGTTGGAAGGCAGAGACTGGGCTCTGCGTTCCTGCTGAGACATCATGACTCATCGTTGCATCATTATTGTGCTGACATACCAAGAAAATCTTGGGTGAGGCCTCAACAGGAACATGGGCACAACCCGATGTGCCTGTTATAGGGCAGATTTCTAATCTTGAACAAATTTAAATAGGCACATGAAGATTTCTGTTTGCTTGGTTAAATTTTTAATGTCACTCAGCTACACAACAGTAAAATTAGAAATTAAACCATCTGAAAAATTCATGTAAAGACGTGATTCAACATATAATAGACTGGCTTTAGAAAGCGTGCTCACTGGGAGCCACTTGCTAGATGAAGTTTGTGTTTGTGAATATACTGCAATGCCACAGGCCTCCAAGACTGTGTTACACTCCAAGAAAAGCAACACTTTCATTGAGTAACTGTTGTCTGGGCACCCAGCCACAAACAAAAGGGAAATTAGTATTTGGCTCCACCCATGCAGGGGATTTGGCAGCCCAACCCAACAAAGCTGTCTTTCTTACCCAGTTACTGTCCTTTCTAAAATTATGTCCCATTTTACCCATATGAATTCTTAAAACTTAAAATTTGACATCTAAAACCATTCAATAGACAAGAAACTTGTTTTTATACACCTAATATATACACATGAATATATAATTTGACTTCATTTGAGAACAAAACACTGCATGTTGTGCTACTGAACACGTAGGCGATGTCCCTAAGATCATACTTCGAAACAGACATTTTTTGATTCAAGTATAATATCTGTACCTTTTTGTAAATGAAGTTATCCCAAATGACTAGACAGGTTAGACTAAGTAACTTTTAAATACAAGGCTATTCATTCTCCAAAGACAGAGATAAAGAAGAATAGCTCACACATTAAATATTACTAGATGAAAAATCCACTGTAAATTTTAAGCAACACCTTAACCAGCATTTGGGAACTTCTTTCAATACTGATGAAGTGCTTCTTAAAAAAGAAAAGAAAAAAAAGAAAAAAGGTAATCTATTAGGTTTTTATTTTTTGCTCTCTCCAGTCAGGTGACAAAGGCCTCGAGTGAACAAAGGAAGATTAGAACTCGCATCAAATATTCAGTCCTTAACAAGAGCCTGAGCTCATTCTGGGGCAGCACTGATAAGAGTCTACCTGGAGACAAATACAGGCTTCAACACTTTATTTAATGTCGTCACTGACAGCCAAAATCAAGCTGGCTGCTATTTTGGGTTACAGAGGTATTCGCACATGGCCATCACATCCTTTCCACTTCTGAACAATTAGAGACTGTCATTTAAGAGAGCATTTCACTGGAGTTTATTTCTCAGTCACAGCGGTTTTTACTTGAGAAGGTACTCGAAGTACTGCAAGAACAAGGAAGTGCCAACTACCAGTGTGCATTCACTTTGGGGGTGGGGGGAGAATGGCATTCAATTGAGAGAAATTAACCACAGTGCCAGCATGGCATAGATCATGTAAAGAGAAAAGTAAAAGTATGGCTACCAGAGAGACAGAGGGAAAAAAAAGAAAAAAGTTCAGTGTCAGTTGGTGTTTCCTCTCTTCGCAACAAGTTGCATAAATCCTGCACACTAGTTACTATTAAGAAATTCAAGAATACTCAAACAGAAAATGGATTCAATTTAACATTCAGGAATGCAAGTGGTAAAACCTTGAGAGGAAACGAGAGAAAAAAAAAAAAAGAAAAAAAAGTGAAATGGGGGAGGTCGAGGGGTAAACGCTGCCAATAATAAACTTCTTACCCTAGAGAATGCCAACTGACCCGACAAGTCCAGCACAGTATTGGAAGAAAAAAAGGAATACAAATCACAACAAAAATGTGAGGTTGCTTGTGAAGGCCATAGCTTTGGTGACAAATAAAACCAAAGAAACAAATGCAAGAGATTTGTTAAAGTGTAGCATGTTGCAGCCTGAGCAGCCCAGTCTTTCTTCCTATTTGGTCATGGGTTTGACAGCCACTGCAGATTCTTCGCCCATAGCTGAAAGCACAGTAACCTGTGAAGCAGAAAACAATGAGTGGTTTACATTGACGAGAAGCAGGCTAAAATCGAAATGCATTCGTTCAAACAGGTGCACTTACCAACATTTCTTCACCAGCTGCAAATTTGCTTTCGATTTCTTTGCCCAGGTCACCGTCTGGCACACGCAGGTCCTCGCGCACATCACCGTTGTCCATCATGAGAGAGAGGAATCCCTCACTGATGTCAACCAGCTAGGAAAACACAAGAAAACTTTTTTTTAAAAGGGATGGTTTTGCAGAAGAACATCTAGGCTTCTAACAAAAGCTACAACATAGTTGTGTCTGTGTTTTGGTGGAAGAGATTCACCTCAGGCAACCAATTTAAGGCGAAATGACTCAAAGTATGAAATACTAATATTCTAAAAAAGTAAATAAAAAAACTACAAAAATAATAATAATCTCAGTTTGGGACACTAACATATTAAAGGGATCGTTCACCAAAAAATGTCAATTCTGACATTTACTCACCCTCAAGTTGTTCCAAACCTGTATAAATTTCTTCAGCTCAACACACAAAACGGGATATTTTGAAGAATGATAGTAACAAAACAGTTGGGAAACATTTGACTTCCACAGTGTTTTTTTTTCTACTATGGAAGTCAACGGAGCCCATTAACAGTTTAGTTACCCATATTCTTCAAAATATCTTTTGTTCATTTTGGGTGAATCATCCTTTAAGAGCTCAAGCTTAAATTTGCTACAAACGTAAAGCAAAACAAGACAATAATTTCACTACACCAATAACTAGCAGATTAAATTTTCAAACTAGTTAATGACCAGTGTTCAATGCAATCAGGAACAAATCAGTAACAAAAGGATGGTGGGATTTGAATACTAGATAAACTAATAAGTTGCTATAATGTAAAGCGCTTGTGTTTATTGCACACAGCTTGGGCTACTGGGTCAGCAAAACTTTAATTAAAATAACAGATCACATGTACTCCCACAAACCACACAAAAAGGTGCATTTTCACCATTAAATGTTGAATTTCACAAAGCCATGCATGTCTCACCTGGTAGTCATTTCTTTTGGTGTTAGGCACATCCATGTTGTGGGTGGAGGGGCAGATATCTTCATACTTCTTATTTGTGAAAATGTCAATTCCAACCATGTGAACCTGTAAATAGACACTCGAGTGATTAATGCTAACATTCAAAAGTTAAAAACAGCCATGCAAAAGAGTGATATCCAAATATTACCTTAGCATGACCATGCTTGCCAGTCTTGGAAGTAGACATTTCAACAATTTTGCAGGGGCGACCCTTCAGGACCACAAACCCGTTCTTGCGCAGGGCGCTGCACTGCATGGGGTAGGTGGCAGAAGCCCCGGCATCTCCGCTGGTGAAATCAAGATCTGGATCTGCCATGATGGGGATCTAAACAAGGGGCACTGGAGGGAATAAAGGACAAGGGGAAATTAGTATATTATAACCTTAAATCCCACAAAAAAAAAAACATCATAGATGAGTCACATACAAACGAGCCAGGTTTCCACTGTATGAGTTGGCAAGTCATACATTAGGACTGCCTTACAACTTTAATAGCTGAATATAAGGAAAAGTTTTCAATTAAACATTGCCAAATGTTATGCATTTCCGTTTTATATCGAATTGCAAAGAAATCGACCCTTATTAGCACTCAAACCTGCAGCATCATCATGCTGCTCTAATTTCACCGCTTATAAGCCAAACAAACGAGCAAACTTGATTCAACTTCAGCGAACTGTTGTTTGTATTAACAAACGCGTCGTTAAATTGTTTAACGAACCAGATTTGACACTTTACGGTAGTTGTTTTGCACGCAATAAACACAATGACCACGCCGAACAGGCCAGATGGACTAGAAGGCAACACATGCTAGCTAGCTTCAAATGTAACGCCTTTAACATACAGACTCGCTAAAAAGAATCAAGAATAACGTCATAACTCGTTAATCCAACGTCATCGATAACAGAAAAGCGAACGGTTAACCGTTTGTCTGATTCGCGTGGCGCATGTCAACGTGGTTTCGCCGCTGATCAATGACTCGGCTAAGAGGCTAACGCCCCATTCTTCCCTATAACAAAGTAATAGAAACACACATAAATGGAACAACGACCACGACTGGTAAACTATAAGGTAACTAACAAAAAGCGGGGGAAACAGGTCTCGTGTGGGTTAGCCAAAGTTTCTCACGGGTCTCTTTTTCAATAAAGTCGGTGAGCGCAAGGAAAGGCCTCGCGCGTGCTCGCGGCCTGCGAACTAGATAGCCGCATCAAAGAACCGCCGTAACACGTTAACTCAAGACGATCCGGTAACGTTCATCGCCATGACGTAGACTTTAATGTCCGACAGCTTTTAAAAGTAAACATTAAGACGGGAAAGTTCTGTGTCATTTTTCGTTCACAATTCAAACACGCTCCATGCAGCACTTACTTCCAAGAAAAAAAGGAACGTCAACGCGCAAGCGCGGCCAATTTTAATGCGGCATCCGTACAGTGGGCGGGATTCCACTTCTTCTGCTGAAAAGAGGATGGATTGTGCTTGAAGCGTATGCTTAGTGCCTCTTAGCGCTTAGGATCTATGGATTGAACATCATGTATTGTGCTACCTTCTATATATAGCCTATATAAACAAACACACGTTGGTGCGGCTATCATTATGAGGACGGGGACAATCCATAGGCGTATTGTATATTATACTCTACAAATTGTATATTCTATCCCCCTACATAAACCCTTCTAAATCTATCTATCTATCTAGTTTTAAATTGCAGATCTGAATGAATTTAGTCAATTCTGCCCTTAAATTAACGTCTTAAATGTGATAAAATCAAATTTGACCATCCTTTATTACCAAATTTGACCATCCTTTATTAAAATAATCATATTTTTTTAATGGAATATTGCAGTATTTATTACCATGGATTTTATTATTAACATCAAAAATATATAATATAGACTATTAAATATATACAAAAATCAAACAGGACACATGGTCTGGTTTTAAGTGTCAATTTATTAAAAATAGGCAAAGAAAATGTCTGTTTTAGGTGACAATTGAAAATCTGAAATATTTCCATCTATCCATTTCACATTGTCCTCATTCAGAAATGATTGACTCCATCTGAATAAGAAAAAAAAATTGGAGTTTCAGTCAAAGTAGAAAAAAAGTCACGAAGACTGAAAAAATCAGTAATGATCATTATTGCTAACAGCTTTTCTAGACCAATTCTTTGCTTTGATATGCAGTCTTCTTCAGGTTTCCTCTTTAAATATAAACACTGAGTATTGATTAACAAGACTAGAATAGATCCACAAACAACCCTAAACTATTTTTTAACATATTTGCAGTTATCAAGGGTGAAATCTAAAATGGAAAGGTCACTAAACAATATCGCATTAATAAACCAAACCAACAATTTATAATAAAAAAAGATGTCAAAATTGTTGTAAAATAAAGAACTCATATTAAATCATCTCTGACACTATAATAGATTTTATAGTTCTTTAGACAAAGTAAAGAAAACAACACCTTTTAAAAAAATTCTATACTGCTGCTGCTGCTTTCTAAATACAAGATACCAGCATTTTAGCACTGTACAAAACAATAAATAAATTGGATCAGAATATCAAGCAAAACTGGATTACTAAAAGTTTTATGACCATAAAATACTCAGTTTAGAAGCTTTTGTCGGTTGAATGACACAAAGGAGATTTTGGTGACTTTGTTTGATTTACACCATGTAATAAATTGTAAGCAATAAAATATAACTCTCACAGCTAGACGCAGCTTTGATGAGATCATCTCTTAAAAGTTCAGGCTACATTTAAAGTTACATTTGGAACAAAAATCTAGTTTAATAGCCTTAAAAAATCTATTTATAAAATATTACAGCTTGCCTATTTTGTGAACAAAACATGATTTGCCCAGTTTCAGCTTCAAATGTCTATAACAGAAGGCTTGAAATTTCTCTTTTTAGTGTCAGTATGCCTGTGTTACGTCTTTAATTGGTGTTTTTACAGGCTTAAAACAAACCCCATAAAAACAGCATGTTTAAATCAAACACATACTCACTCAATCACACATGGAGCAACCATAAAAATAACAGCCAATATCCAGAAAGCTTGGTTGTGCTATAAATCTCAGAGTTTAATACACGCAAAAAAATGAAGAGAAATACAGAAATAAAACAACTCGCTCAGCCCGAATATAAAGGATGTACTTACAGTATTAATGTCCATATTAAGAAAGAAAACGAGGTCAAGCACACATCAAAAGACTTTCCACACTGAAGGTGGTTGCGTGAGAGAGGATGAAGAAATCAATCGACCTCACAGTTTACATTTGTGTTGATAAAATGGATGGGAAGATCCCGTAAGTACTTCAAACCTGCACACACACATCCACTCAGTTCACAGTTTGATGGATAAAAAACATGAAGTCTCAAAAGATCCTAGTTGTGTCAAATGAATTTCACACTCTATTGCCCTTACAGAACAGTAATGCAAATGTATAAAAGTACATAAAGGACTCGATGATTCCGTTTGAATAAAATGCCATGTCGTTTGGAAGGACTTCAAGTCTATTAATGGGCGATTCTGCAATCAGAGGCATTTTCAAGTACACAAAATCATGAAAAGATTATTTAAACGGCTCCATACAATATTTAGGATATTTCCCATAACTTACAAGTACAAATAACTTGACAGATGTGTACTTGTTGGTAAAATCTGGTTATCTGGTTGTGGTTATGACCAGTATTGGAGAAAAAAAAACTGTACAAATAATCCAAATTAACTGAATATATCATTAGGCTTAAATAACAGACAAAATAAAAAATACTTAAAAACTCCCTAATTGAAGAATCACCCTAATATGAAGTGTAGGCTTGATTTGGCTGTTGCACGAGACATTGCACCATGATTTTTTTTTTTAAAAGCTTCCATTTCTGAAAATTTCTGTCTGGCGCTCTACACTTAAATCACCTCTGAATCTACATGTAATGACAACATAGGCATCTTTAACATCAGTTAATTTACAACATATTTAATCGCCAATTAAAAATACCTATTTTAATTGAATAAACTTGAAAATTCACTGATCTACTGGTTGCATTTTAAAAAGAGAATAAATACTTGCCTCTTCTACGATCATGAATATCGCCTCATTGTCACTCACAAAGTCTCATTTACGGCATCGATACCCACAATGAAATCTGAACCGACCCAACAGGTGAACAGAAACGAGGTAGCCTAAAAGGAAGCTCTGTAAAACACTACCCTTCGTTCACCGATTTACAGTATGTGATTCACACAGAGGACAAGATGGATCGTACAGAACCACAAACAGTTCATATGCATTCGTTTCGGAGGCAGGACTCTTTTCCAAAAAGGAAGTGGATATTTACAGAGGGTGGTAGTGAAAGTCCCTCTAGAAACAGTTGGAGATTAGAGATCCATCTTGAGGAAAGGCGAGCAATTGACTCACCATGCTCGATTCCCTTGGCCTTTATTGCACTTTGCTGAAAGTCATGAGAAAACAAACTTAAAAATACAAAACTGCAGCACATTCTTATCCTAATGACACGTGGAGGTGTGTTACTCCTGGTACGAAAACAAGTTGAGATTGCTGGTATGTTAATGCTAACATATCTAACGTTTTTGTATTGTTGGTGGAAAGCGTTACATTTCATCATTCATTCACATGGACACACACTTACACAGCAACTTTCATACTCTAACAGAATCTTAATGTACTTTTTTATGTTTCAATACAAAGCTCTGTAGTATTTACCCATCAGTGTTCACCAATAGAAATAGTTCACCCAAAAATTGTCATTTGCTCACCCCATCGTCTTTCAAAACTAATGTTCAGGCTGTTATTTTCCATACAATAGAAGTGAAGTGACCAGGGATGTCAAGTAAGATGTTCATGATTCATTAGTGAGCCTGTTCCTCACAGAAAACATTATATGGCTTCAGAAACTTGAAATATAGTGCACAAGGTGTATGTACGATACTTTTTTTGTCCATTTTAGATCTTGGCAACATTTGGTCATTTTAATTATATGGAAAAGAGCAGCTTGGACATTGTGCTAAATGTCTCTTTTTGTGTATGACTGAATGATTCAGTGATAGTTTTGTATTGACATTGAATTTGAGTTGTAGGGTGAACTGTTATATACCCATAATGTGCATTAATAAGTTGCTGAGACAAACTGAAAAACACAAGGAAAACAGCGCAAATCACAGGCTGTGTGAAATGTGATGTGAATACTATAGAGCTTTGGCATAAAACAAGGAATGCACAGTATTAATATTCAGGATCATTTATATTTATATGTCCATTTCAGCAGGCATCAATTTCCATCCCAAAAATTAGCATGTTCCCTTTTCATTACAGAAAAAAATGCATACACGTCAATATATTATGGACTTCAAAATAAAAACGAGCAGCTTTGCAAATTCATTTTTAAGGCATTCTGTGGACAGCCCGAAGTGTGTCTGCTCCAACATAATGTGGTATTTCATAAAGTATCATACAAGTCTTAAATATCAGTTTCGATTCACACATTATAGTGATTTCCACATGACACAAACATCTGTGTGCATTCCAAGCTGAAACATAAAAAAGAAAAAGGGTTGATCACACAAACCAGGCTCAATGGATTCATCCCGCAAGGGAGGTTTACCGACGTTCAGCGCAACCGTGATAAATTATCGTGTCAAAAAGTGTCTTAACAAATATTCACTCTACTCTGTGGGTTGGATTTCCCATATTTCCAGTCTTCACGTCCAGAAGAATCTAGATACATATTTATAAGGACAAAAACATCAGAACCCCACAAATGTTAATGAAAGGGCCTTATAAAACAATGCAGACCGGTTGTGCTCCTCTGCCACCCTTTGTTGTTCGTTGGGGCGTTTGGGTTTGTCTTTGACTCTTCTGAGAAGGACCCAGCTAGGTTTGGTCTTTTTGCCATCTGCCAGATTATCCAGAGCACCTGGATTTTCCTGTCTTTCCTTTTTATCACACTTTTCAATGAAGTAGAAAAGGTCCACGGATACAATGCAGGGGAGGGGCGGGAATGGATTACCAATTCATCATGGAGTTTCTGTTCAAGGTCATGAAGAAAACTTGGCTGCTGCCTCCTGATCGGACCGAGGCAAAGAACACCTGCGGATGGAGGAACGGATGTCATTATTCTGCCTCTTATTCACATATAATCTACATTCAGTTTTTGTTTGTTATCTTTTAGAGCTATTATTAGGGGTGTAACAATATATCGTGCCACAATATATCGCAATACAAAAATGCAACAATACGTTTCGTGGATAGTGACTATGCATCTTGGATAGTTCCCTAAAATAAAAATAACTTTCAGAGTTTTAGTGTCTTAAACTACTATATGTTGATTATAATCTATAATAATGCAATGGGGGAATATTTGTGGGTCCTGGTAATGCCAAATGTCTTATGTTACCTGACATTAATCAGAATCATGAAGATTGTTATTCTGGTGTCACCATTGCCCTTGGGTTACAAGCACCAAGTCCAAGCCTATCTATTTAAACCCACAATGTATTTAGCATTTTAATCAACAGTCCATTTTTTGATAACCTTTTACCATATGTCTTGGAGTATCGCAATAATATTGTATCGTGAGATGTATCAAATCGTGATACGAGGGTCTCGTTACACCTCTAGTTATTATCCATAAACACTGTTAAAGGAGTAGTTCACTTTTAAAAAAAACTTTTGCTGAAAATTTCCTCACCCCCATGTCATCCAAGATGTCCATGTCATTCTTTCTTCGGTCGAAAAGAAATTAAGGTTTTTGATGAAAACATTCCAGGATTATTCTCCATATAATGGACTTCAATGGGAACCAAACGGTTCAAGGTTCAAAAGACACTTTCAGTGCAAACTGTTCAAAGGGCTTTAAACGATTTCAGACGATGAATAAGCGTCTTATCTAGTGAAACGATCGCTCATTTAAAAAAATATATAAGAAAGTTTAAGTTTTATAAGCTCAAATGGTCGCCTTGCTCTGTTCTGTGATGCGCGTTCGTGACTCTCCAATTCGATCTCGTCCATCAAAATGAACGAATCTTTTCCCGAGTCAACTCGTTCATTCGTTTGTTGAATGAACCAAATGACACGAAAAAAAAGATTTGTTCATTTTGATAAACGAGTTCGAACAGGAGAGTCACGAACACGCATCACAGAACAGAGCAAGGCGACCATTTGAGCTCATAAAACAAACTTTGTTAATTTTTTTTTAAATGAGCGATCGTTTTGCTTGATAAGACCCTCATTCATCGTCTGAAATCATTTAAAGCCCTTTGAACAGTTTGTTGGACCTTGAACCGTTTGGTTCCTCCTGAAATCCATTATATGGAGAAAAATGCTGGAATGTTTTCATCAAAAACGTTAATTTCTTTTCGACTGAAGAATGAATGACATGGATATCTCGGATGACATAGGGGTGAGTAAATTATCAGCAAAAGTTTTTTTTTTTTTTAAAGTGAACTACTTCTTTAAAATGTACCCAAAAAAAGAAAATTCAGTATGGGCAAGATGCATCATCATGACAACATATCATGATCTTTACACAGTCATTGAACAGAACTCATCAACACCAGACCTCAGGTAAACAATGACACTATTATCATTTTAGAGCTGCGTTACAGCAGAATTGAATTCTGTTCATCACTGTAAAGCTGCTTTGAAACAATCTGTACTGCATAAATCGCTACATAAACAAAGGTGACTTGACATACTTTATCGTTTCTCTCCGAAAGGAACTTCAGTCGCTGTGCTCGCTTGTGCATGAAAACTCCGTCGAGGTGTCCCGTTTCCACGGAGCGGATCTCAATGGCTTTCTCTCCCCAGCCCATGATCTGGTTGGAGTGGATGTAGGCTGCAGAAGGGAAGGGGGGGGGAGGACGCGAACATGTACAAAAGACAAAAGAAACATGTGACAGGAGAGCGCTGACATCAAATGCAGTACGTCATCACAGCACCCCGTCCCTCAACGACTTCTGACTTCCAACAGCAACTTGAAACTAGCCCAGATCCAATGAAAACAAGCCTGCCAAAGCCACCCCACATCATCAGGAGGTCATTATTGCAGCAGTTTCTGAGCATCACAAATTAAAGCATTATGGTTATTATTGAAACTAATGTCAAAAGGAACTAGCATCCAAATCCAGAGCTCTTTGGACACTAATGAACTAAAATCAACTCTCTCCGAGGACTTCCTGTGCCCTTCATAGAGAAAATAATGATCTTGTTGATTTTCTTCTTGTGTAGAAAATGCATGAGATATGAATTTTACTTTGTTATCATGAATGCAGAATCACTGTAGAGTTGAATATAATTTGGATGAAACATTAATTTGTTTAGAACTGAGGGGGTGGGCGGCTGCTGGTCTACATCTGAACCCTCAGTATCGGACAACAAATGACTAAATCATAACATTAACATTCTTCACGGATGAGATGAAAACACATATACAAACAAACATTAAAGCTTGAAATTAATTTTAGAGACACATGGCACAATATCTGATGCATGAAAGTAGCAAAGCAAGAGCTGAAAGACACCAATATTTACATCTATAAAGACAACAAGAGTTACATCGAAACTGATGACGATCTCTTTATGTTAAAAAAAATTACTTAAATATGCTGAATATAATTTTTTTTTTTAGTTTTGGAGCAAATCTCATGAAAACAGGTCCTTTCACTCCAAATTCAAGAAAAAAATAATAATTGGTATAATATTAATAATAATAATGTTTTTGGGTTTTTTTAAAACACAGTTCCATGTGCATATGGACTAATAGTTTTCCTCAAGAATCAAAATCAATTGAAACATTAAATTTATCTTTTTTTTTTGTTTGTTTTAGGTACATCATTTTAGATTTTTTTTTAATTTGAGTTTTTTCCCCCATGACAATTAAACAATTTGCATATGCATAATATGAATAAAATAATACTAAATACAAATGTCGTTTCTATATTTTGATTTTGAGGTGAAATATGACCCAGACATGTTTTCTGACATCCACCCAAGTATAAAAATAGTATGGAATTTGGATCCAAGGTCAAATCACAAAGTTTTTTGGTCTCAAAGGAAACCAGATGAAGTGGTTATTAATAACAGAGATACATATTGTGTGAACAAAACAGTACACAAGATGTGCCAGACATACAGACAAACATTGCACTCTGTCAGGGTTTAGTATAGGTGGGCCGAGGTGAGGTGAAGCGGGGCGGCATGGGGCAGATTATATGGGCAGAAAAGCGGACTAGGAAAGAGAGAAGAGCAATGAGTGGACAGAGACATGCGTGTTGGTGTGAGAGGACTGATTCAGAAAAGGCTTCATTCTGAGGGGTGTCGGGGACGGTCAGGTGCACTCGCATCAGGGCTCTAGAAGGAGAACAGGAGCGTTTTTGTGTGAAATAAACAACCAAAACCTACCAACAGAGGTGGGCATCTCTCCCCACTGGAGCACCACGTCTTTAGTGATTCTGCCGTATGTGTTCACATAGACTCCCTCATCTTCATAACACAGAAGCATCTCCATGCCGTCGGTCTTGGGAAGCACCACAATGGCGTGAGGTGTAACACTGCCCTGAATCTGGGAAGGGAGGGGTGGGCGCAGATGAGCCTTGGGGTGACAAAAACGAGCCGTAGTGCAAAACATTCCCCCACTAGATGACGCTCTCCCCCCCACTCGGGCCGGCCCTGTCAGTCATGTGTTTCTGCTCCACTGTCTCGCCAGAGCTTCTCCCTTCGAGAAACTGCTGCAACAATCGAGACTCCTGCTTTCCACTCCACCACACCGACGCCTGAGCCCAAAAGCGCCCCGCTAACGGGCTACCACGGGGCATTGGAACGGTTTGGCTGCTTTGGTTCATGTACGTGTTTGGTTTGTCAAAGGTCGTAGATCGGGGACATGTTTTTCTCTTACAGTGGAGATCCTTTGCTATCACACTTTATAATGTTAGAACAATAAATGGCATGTACTTGCAATATCATGAAATCTGCTTTAGTCAGCTAATAGATGAATAACCATTCATCTACACACAAAACATTCAAACGCGTTGCTCTAAAGTATGTAATCAGGGTCCAAAATTAACTTTCTTGCAAAACCAGGTGATTTCAGGGCCATTTTAGAACATGAAATTACATTTTTATTATTTGTATTAATAATACATATTTATATTAATATAGTAAGCAAGTGGTTTTAGGTCCTATAACAAATAATAGGTCACTGTGGTAGCATCAAACAAATCAGCCGGTCTCAGAATTTCTGTGAAAAAGTGAAAGCATCATGTTTTAGTTTTCTTATTTTTTAGGCTTTTTTAATCTTGTATGTTTTCTGGATAAACGCATAAAATAACTATGTAACCATGTTCATGACTAAGATACATTTCTGATAATAAATGATGCTGATAAACTTATGATACATTTCTCATAGAGGATCAAGATGCCAGAAGAACTAAGTTGCACCAGATGTCTTTAATATTGCCTTAAATTATAATACTAGTAAGGGTTAGACTCATGTCAGACGATTAATACTTGTGTATAAACAAAACAATGTATTTTTAAAGTCCCTAAAAAGTTACCAACCAACTGGAAAGGGTTTTATTTTTCTCACCAAAGCCATTTTTTAACTTGCATTCGGATTGAGTGTTAAATTTGGACCCTGTCTGTAATTAAAAGACATATGTGATACAGACATCAACACTACAGTGCATGCCAGTGTCCCCGGGGAGGAGTCGTCCTATTTAAAGTCCCTTGGAATCAGGGTAAGGAGGGGAGAGCTGCCTCCGCTCGGCCTGTTGTCACTTACGTGGGATGGGATGTAGATATCGTATGGATTCCCAGAGTCGACATCTATCACGTGAAAACCAACGCTGGAGCCATAGATAACCTTTAACCTCTGACCCTCCTCCACTGTCAGGTCTACAAGCAGAGGCTTGTGCTGAAGTTCTGTGAAAGACTTTGGAGAGACAGAAGAGACACGGAAAACATGACGAACAAGCTACTGAGGGGCTTTAAACAATGACACTCTCAACGAAATATGCTCTAGGCACTATAGTACCAAAATAGCTACCTAATTTGCACATTTCGTGCTCTGCATTACTTTGGAAGAAAATAGGCCTTGGAATTCAACTTTGCAGGGCAGTTTAGTTAAAACAATCACACAAACGCTCTCTTAACCCGTAAAGTGTCACCGGCGGGCCCAAATCCATTACATTTTTTGAACAGTACTATCTTATACTAAACCTAAACTAATTTTGAAAAACTATATATCATTTGAAAGCTAACAATCTCTAGTTTCCATTTTTGGTGATTGATTTTAAAAGATTTTTTTTTTGAATTTATCAATTTGATAAATTATATTAATCAATATATACAAATATTTTCATACTCCTAAGGCATGTTTAGACCTTTATTTTGAAATAGTGATGAAGATGAAAAATCATGAAGTTTGTTTTAATGCCAAGAGTTCAAAAGATAGCCTCCATTCAATTATTTTAGAAAAAAGGGTCTGAATTTTTTTGAAATATAAAGAAAAAAAATTATAGATTCACCATTTGAGATGTGGCAGGAAGCTATAATGCACATACTTGTCCTTTTTATGTTTCTTAAAGGTTAAATTCATATCAAGTCTGGTTGTCATCTAGTGAAAAAATTTGGTAATGCACCCAAACAAAATCTTACAAAAACTCATTGTGATGTAAACTTAAAATTTGAAACACAACTTATTCAGATTTTTGGCTTTTTCGCCCAGGTTTTGAAAATATGCCTTTTATATAAAATATGAATAATCTAATTTTTTATATTCTACATTTTCATAAACTAAAACTTCTATAAATTTTTTTCTGTTTCACTTTCTTAATTTATTTAAATTAAAAATCTGTCAAATGTCTTATTTAAAACAAGACCAATCTTGCGTCTATATTCCAAAGCATTCTTGAATTACAAGCATTTAAGTTCAAAATGTGCATTTTCATGTACATTCAAAAAAAAAAAGGGGGGGGGGGCACTTAAGGGGTTAAAGGGGATCACACTGGACCGGACGTCTGTCTCACCTTAAAAGCCATGAATTTGTGGTATGGTTTGGGAGCCCAGGCATAAATCTCCACAGCATTCTTCAACGCAATCACCAAGAACTTAATCCTCTCATATTTGACTGTTGAACAACAAATACATGTGAAAATATTATAAGGATCAGATTATTTTTCAGACAGACAGATAAATAGATAGTTAGATAGATGATATAGACACACAGATAATATAACAGACAGACAGTTAGATAGATAGATATAGGTATGAAAACAATTTGGCCAAATTGACCAAAGGACATACCGACTTTATAATGGACACAACCCTCTAGGTCACCAACAGTGATCCATCCTTGTTTTTTTTCTACCTCAGGGTCATTGTGAAGTATCCTGTTTCTGAGCCATGACAGATAATAGACCCTCAGTTTGTTCTTTTTGCCTGTGAATAAAGAGGAATTATGAACCTCTCATTACATAAAGAAAATGCATAGATCTAACAAGGGCTAACATATCTTTGTCCAGAGTTGATAATGAGCTCACCTGATATAGTGACCAGGACATTGAGACCCTCCAGAACCTCCATCTGTTGAAAGCGCCTGCGGTTGATCAGATTGTAGACTTTGCCTTGACCACTGCGATCTAGTAACATGAGTCCATTTTCGGTTCCTACCAGCAGGTTCACTCCTACAAAGATCAAATCAAGAGTTAAACAGATCAATTAGGAACAGATGTTTAGTATAAAGTAAGAAAAAGTCGATTTAGACTCACCCCATAGCGCAGCACACAGGATCTCAGAGTTGAAGCGCTTTTTGTACTTGCGGATTTCCGGCGTGTCGCTGTGTGGCCGGATATTGGTGGGATTGACATTGACCACAGAAATTTTCCGAGCCTCATTCAATCGAGCTTGTTCCTGTTCCTGTCGCATGAGTTCATCTGCAAAGTGAGCTGTCGCCAAATAAAAACATCATAATCACTGACTGTTTTGCTGTAGGATTTTGTTGAGTGCTCATCATATATCATATATAGAATGTGACCCCATTTTTCATGAACAAAGTGCCAATCTCTGAGCTGGTGTACAATTCTGAGAATCCACTGAGCCCATGAACAAGGGGTATAAGAGGTGGATAAGTCACCTGTGGAAAGGTTGTCCTCATCGTCTTCTGTGGGGGAGGTCTGATACACTCGTGGATCCACAAAAGGTGTGAAGGAAGCTTTGGATCCACTCCCCATCCCAAACTGCCAACATGGAGAATCAGGATGTGAGAAAAGCATCCACAAACCAAACAAAATGTCTCATTTAATGATTGACTGAAGTTAGAAAGGCCCATTTATTGTAAAATGTTAGCAGGAAAAGCAAGCACTGCAAAAGTTTATTTACATAATCAGTATTTTGTCTTATGTATATATTTATGTATGTGTGTTTTCTTACAGATTTATTCCAAGATCTACATAACTGTCCAAAAGTTTGGGATCTGTAAGGGATCTGTTATTTTTCATGAAAGATTAATACTTTCAGCCATTCAGCAAGAACACATCAGATTGATCAGAAGTGACAGTAAATATATTAATAAAGTAACAAACTATTTCTATTTCTATTTTTGTTATATTTATCAAAAAATCTTGAAAAAAAATAAATACTGTTTATAAAAGTTAATACCGTTTACAGTCCGCAACTTTTTTTAACATTGATAATAAAAAAAGCACCAAATCAGCATATTAGAATGATTTCTGAAGGATCATGTAACACTGAAGACTGGCGTAATGATGCTGAAAATGCAGCTTTGATCACATGAATAATTATAACTGAAAAATATCTACACAGAAAATAGTTATTTTAACTTTATTTATGATCAAATAAATGCAGCCTTGGTGAGCATAAGAGACTTCTTCCAAAATCATAAAAAAATCTGTCCAACCCCAAACTTTTAAACTGTTGTGTATTTGAAATATTACAAAAAAAATTATCATTTATAAAAATTAATTATCATTTATTAAATTATCAATTATAAAAATCCAAGTGAATTAATCTTGTTAAAATGACGTTTAAATATTTTAATTATAAAAAAATATTTTAATATTTTTAATATAATGTTTAAATATTTTAAATATTTAAATATTTTATATTTTTAACGAAAAAAGAAAAAAAGAAAAATACTGATTAATAAAATATTTTTTTAGTAAAAGCACAAAATCAGGGCACTTACGAGAAGGGAAAATGGATCAAAGGGAAGAAAGCATTTAATTGACTGTCCTATATGTTAAAAAATATGATGTTAAAATGATAGCAAATTAAATAAAGAGAATAAATATGAAACAAACGGAAAAAAACAAGGAAATTAATGTGAATTATAACAAGATCTGGGCTTCAGTGAATCTACAACCAGGTGAATGGGGATGGATTAGATGTGTCGGGTTAGAAATTTGAGGGTTTCAGGGTGGCTCTAACAGGCTTGTCCGTCACCTACTTCAGCCACAGAGTCCAGGTCCAGCCCGCTAGAATGCCGCCCAGGGCCCTCGCCAGGCGAGTGGCTTTCCTGCACTAGATCGGGCAGATTGAAGTTACCGGGGAAACCATTGCTCTCGGCATGACCGAGCTTTCTTTCCCCAAACGTCTGCAGAGAGGAACAGAAAGAGGAGTAGGGCTACACTACTGGAGGCCCCTTGCGTGGCTAAGCCATCTTATTCGGGAAATGCACAGAGTGTGCCTCTGCCAGCAAGTGTGCGACAAGCTTGATCAGAGATTTTGTTGGAGAAATCAGAAGATGAAAGAAATACCAAAATATAGGCCAATAAGGCTTAAAACAAGGCAAAAACAAACATGAGTTGGTAAACTAAAAGAGAAATAAAAGTGTGACACTAAAGGAATGAGTGTAGGAGTGCTAACCAGGAAAGGAACCCGTCTAGGCAGGTGCACCTACCTCACGCATCATCAGGGTGCCGTCTTGTGAATTATTACCAAATGAGTCATTGCCATGAGAATCCTCCAGGTTGCCCAGTGAGTCAGTGCCACCCTGGCCAGCAGGAGGCCTGTTGGGAGAATAGGACAAAAATACACATATATTACTTCTATAAATGATGATGCTTTTTTAAAGGTGCTGTATACCTTTAAAGGTGTGTAATAAATTGATCTTGCACAGTGTTTGAGTGTGCGGCTGCTATATTTGTACTATTTAAAGGATTTTTTGACTGCTCTAAAGAGATTTTTAGGAAATATGCTAAGTTCACATACTCGTTTGTGCATACAAACAAGCACAAAAGCATGTCAATGGACTCGAAACCGGACCAAGTGTTGTTACTGTTAACTAAAACAACTAAATCACTCACATAATGCGTGGAATATCACTAACAGGGACCGTTCCATCATGAGCCCCGCCTTCTCCATCCTCATCCTCACTGCTTTCTGATTCCTCACTGGATGAGGAATAATCTGTCACTTTCCTGGGTGGCCGGTTTGTTTCCTCATTGGTTCGCAGCTCGCGGAGTTCTTTGGCCAGAGCAGTGAGGTCCTTTAGGGCAAGGATTGATCAGAGAAGGGAGAGGAAGACAAAAAGATGACATATAAGGTTTTATTCGTGCCTTGATCTGCTTGATTTGATCACCAGCGAGCAATAAATCCACCAAAATGTAAAGCATTTCACATTTTAAGCCTGTGAGGAGCATATGCTACAATAATGCATCCGTTAGTAGAAGTCATAACGATAAACTTCGTCTCGCACATTTAGGTCATGTAAATGGCACCGAAGAGATTAGCAGAAACAAAGAAATAAGCAAACCATTACAGATAGGAAAAACATAGTAAAAGCTTTACAAATCAACTCTGAAGGTGAGATAAAAACATCCGCCATCATTTCGGAGAATGATGCACAACTGTGTAAACCATCACGTGCACAAGTCAGAGAAATAATAGACAAGAAGATTGAAGAACTGAAGCAGAACTAGGGGTTGTTCCTGAGGCCTGTGCCCTGCATGCAGAAGGTTAGTAAGAGTCAGCAGCTCCAGCTCTGTGCCCGTCTTACCAGCTCCTCCTGTTGACGGGCCACCAGGCAGCCAGATGGAGAAAAAATGTCATTGAGAAACCACAAGTCAACTCTTGTGCTCTTATATTTAAACAATGATGCTTGAAAGAGATGCTAATTCCAGTTGACTGAATTTGCAACCTAACATCTGGGGTGTAATACTGTAAACAGTCTTGAGCACAATGCAAGATTACGTTTAAATATGTCATTTTTATTTGACACAAATGAAAAAAAGGTTGAGGGATAGAGGTACAGTTCATTTAATGTGTGAAACTGTTGATTACCCGAGCAGCTGATTATAAAATAATGTCTATCTAGTGGTCACAAAACATTGTAAAAAAACTTTTTTTTTTAAATTATCTAGGAATAAAATGATATTGTATCTGATTCATGAAACATCAGCTGAATCAATTTCTGCGCAAACTGTTCACTAAAGCATTCTTATATAAATTGATGCATTAAACAGAATGTGACAATAAATGCAAAAATGGGTTTATGGACGAATTACACAAAAACTCCTAAATATCAGCTCAGATGGATTGAATAGTTTTTTACCTTCTTTAACAATTTAAAGAAGTTCATTCTGCTTGTGTCCTCACACTGAAATTTATTTTGGGGGTATTTTTTTAATTTATTTACTTCAAAAAGTACTATATTTTCTACGTAAATTATGCTTAATTTTATGTTTTATTTATTTTTATTTTTTTTAACTACATGAAAAATATCATTCCAATAAGTTCTTAGAGCTAAAACCTAAAGATGAAGTGACTTTACTGTCACTCGGTGTCTTATTTTGGTTTATTTTAGAATGCTCTAATTACAGTTTTTCCCATTCATTTCTATGGGTACCCATTTTTGACCCAAATACAAGATTAAGGAGTTTTTTTTTTCACCCACTTAACGTTGTAGAATTGAGTTAAAAAAAAAAAAAATGTGTGTGTTCAGGAGGCAAACTTAGGAAAAGTAGCCAAGTCTTGTACCGCTCAGGTCAAGGGAAGTATTTTTAAAAAATAAATCAAAAACTATTGATTTATGAAACTATTGATATTCAAATCAGCTCTACCAAACTTGGATGTCTTTTTTCCCAGTAATAAACAAACACTGTTAAGTTGTTTTGATTGATACTGTGAAGCAGCTTTGATACAATCTGTATTGTGAAAAGCGCTATATAAATATATTTGACTTGACTATTTTGTCCACATTTGTCCAGAATACGGTTTTAGGGTTAAAGTAATCCATGTGACCGAAGTGGTTTAACCTCAATGTTGGCAAAAAAACCTTCTCGTTGGCAAAAAACAAAAAAAAAAAAAAAAAAGAATTTACCACTTGAATGTGGCAATTTACGCAAGAATGATTTTTACCATTTTTTTTTTCGCTCGTCTGTTTGCACTAAATACAATATGTATGAATGATGATTACAAATTCCACAAAAACAATTTGCTTTAAAAACCATTGAATGCTCTGTACTTTCATCCCTCACTGCCTTGTTTTCGTTTCACAAATAATTAAATGTAAGGTCTACTGATTAAAGTTAATATTCTTAAACGGCTATACAAATAAAATCAATTCAATAAGAGAAATAATTGCAGGGTCCTTTTTTTTAACAAAGTACGCAACATTACATCTAAACAAAATCCTTTTTCCTTGGCCTAAAACAGCTGTCGTCTAGGTAACAGTGAAAACTCTGAGATGGTGTCAAGGATTACAGACACTGTGAACGACTGTGACAAATTGGTGCGATGGAGAAAAGTGCAGCTAATGATGGTGACTGACACGGCGTCTTAAGATGTGAAGGAGACCGACAGACAGAAAGATTGGAGGGGAGTTAAGGAATGAGAGATGGTGTGAAATATTGATGAGAGAACGATTGAAGACTTTAGAGGGCGAGTGACAGAAATAGATGAGTGCTTGAATGCAAGAAGCACGAAAATGGACAGAGAGAGATGAAGTGAGAAGATGTCACTAACCTCATCTACGGCTTTCTTATAACTCTGAAGAAAAGCAATTGACAATAGAGAACCACGGGTGGAGGAACAATTGAACGGATTAGACAAAATGTTAAATGAGAAAATGGTTAGTAACACAAAGCGGCACACAGTTTTTATTTTAACTCTGAGGCAAATGTGAACATCATCATTTAGCTGAAGGTCATGAGTAGGTTAGCTCAAATGAGATTTGATTTACTGGTGATATATTAAAGACCCCATAAAACAGCTTGACACGTTTTAATTTCTGGAATTGTTGAAACTGAAAGTATGGGTGGGGCATATTGAAGGGCTTACACTGACAATTTTGATTTAATGGAGTCTTTAATCAAAGGTAAATCAAATTGGGAAAACAGTGCAGATTTTAAAAGATATTTAATTCAAGAAGTCTTAAAAAGAAGTTAGCGAAGTTTCATTTTAGGCTTATCCTGTTTTTGGAAACCAGCCCTGTCAGAGCAGAAACATTTAAAGCACAGTTACACTTTTATGAAATTTCGGGAACTGTGTTTCTCACCGCTGGTCGGCTGGGTCTGGTCACCTCCCTGTTCTCCTCCTGGTTTTTGGGTTTGGATTCTTGGGACACTGATGGGGATCCCTCAGGTTTACTGGAGCCTGTGGAGACAACTGAACGTCAAGGATTGGTGTGGAGAGGCTGTGCTGAGAGAATATTCCAGAAGGTCTCTCACCTCCCACCCGGTTCCTCTCACTGGAGCCGCCCTGAGAGCTGGGCGTGCTAGAGCTGGAAGAACTCCCACTACTGGTTCTCTGGTGAGCCGGGTCCATGCTAATACGCAGGTCTGGGTTACTGCAGCAATGGTAGGACACAAGGAAGATATGGAGTTTGATTTTTGAATTTCAATCGTAGAAGACTGATTAACTTACTACTAGCAGTTACAGTTAAAGGGGTTAAGATAAGTTAATACAAATATATATTATATATGTATATAAGTTATTGAAAGGTGTGTGGGATTTACAGTATATACCTGGCTCGGATCAGATGTGCCCCGGTTCTTGGTCCCAGTCCACCTGGTCCATTCCCAGGAGAATTTTTTCTCACCAGCGCAGGGGATATGGAAGTGGTCCTTTGGGGTACCTGAAGCAGGGTAACAGATGTTAACTTTACAAAGATGCACTTTAGCAAAACAGCTTTTTAAAAATGTAGTCTTTGATTTTTTTTTTACCCTATATCACATTTAGTTAGCAGTGGATCTCAACTGGTTTTGGTTCAGGAACTAGATTTCACATAGAGACGTTGTTACTTTTAAATAATTGAATAATTGTAAACCGTTTTCTGAAAGTATATGTGATTCTAAGTATAAATACTGAGAAAAACACACAATATTATAATGTTTTGTGTTTATCTATGTTTAGATTGAAACAATACGCAGCCCACCCTGGTATACTTCAAGTACATAACAGTGCCCTGATATCCTTGTTATTGATTCAGCCATGTCAAGTTCTCAAGCCGTGTTTTGTTTTTAAATATGAACTACAAATATGACATCAATGTAACTGTTAAAATTTGTAAAAAATTATCCAAAAGTTAACCAACATTGCACTAAACACATCAGGTTATTTGTACAATAATATATTAAAATGTCCGTAAAAAATCTCCTTGCCAAAAACTGCACATATTGTGCTAATTATTATTTAAATGAGAAAGGATGAATGACAAACTAATCAAATAAAATGTGGGACAAAATAATAAAAATGGCTCGAACCATATTTACTTTTGTTTCAAGTGAACCCATATTTAAATGTAGTTAAATACTATATTTTTACAATATTTATGCCAAAATATTGTACAGTTTGACTGGGTGCACAGCCATCGACAAAATATATAAAAGGTGTTTCCTTCCTTTATTAAGTTGACAAGCGTGTTAAATTAGCAAAGTCCTAACTATACTCGATTATATGGTCAGTTACATGTTATTATGAATCATATTCAGCAAGGGTTTTCGCTTTCTGAGACCCAATCAGAAAAGACCTGTAATCCACCAGTTGAGAACCACTGCTTCAGAGTCAACACATTTCATCCCAATTTTCACCTTAGGAGGGACATCATCTTCCTGCCTCAGCCAAGAGCTGCGGTCAAACTTGTCGTCTCGGCTGGTGATGCGGGGTGGTGGGGCTGGGGTTTCTGACGTGGGGTCAGAGTTCTGGCGAGGCATCGGGGGTCGGTGAGGCGACAGACTCTCTTGGAAGGCTGAAACGCCCTGAGAGGACTGATCATGCAGAGACTGGGATCCTGTCATGGAGGAGCCATGGGACTTCACCGAAACTAGGTGCGCCATCTGAAATGAGAACTTTGAGGTCAGTGTTTTTCACAACACATCTGAAATCTGTTAAGAAGGGTCAGGAGGTCAAGAAGTACCTGAGGCTCTACGGGGCGATGCATGGGAGGCGTCCGGGCCTGCTGTATGCCTCCACTGCTGAAGGACTCTGAGCGGGGAGGCAGGGAGGGATCAGAAATACGGTTGGCCACTTTGTGCTGGAGAGCCGGAGAGCTCTGGCGGTTCAGCTTGGAACGTTCCTCAACCTGACAGACAGAGACGATGTTAATGTCCACGCAACTCTTCACAACCAATCGGTTTCCTCTTTGCTTGGGAGTCAGAATGGATTGCGAAACTACAAAATACATATAAGACACCGTAGGATCTACACTAGGCTACATTTATTTAATAATAAAAAAAAGTAAAATTTCTTATTATTTACTATAAATGCTGTATTATTTATTATATTGTGAAATAATATTACAATTTGAAATAACTTTTCTATTTCAATAGACTTTAAAATGTAATTTATTCTTGAGGTTTTAGAATCATTACTCCAGTCATACATCCTGTATTTCTTTTGATCAATCTAAATTCTTGCTGAATAAAACTATTAATTAATTTATTTTTTATTCACAAACTATTGAACAATAGTATATATGAAGAAATTTTTAAATATATGACCAAACAGAACTGAATTCATTAAATGTATGACCAACTATATAAAATTCGATTGTGAACTGTTGACATGAAATCATTAAATCTACTTCTAAACCCGAAAAATAAACCAATTTTAACCAATTTTTGCATTTACATAAGCTAAATAAAATTTGAAAAATCAACAGAAATTAGTGCATATAATAAGAAAAGCTACTAACGTGGTGATGAGACCTGTAGCAATTTAAGTTGGTTGAACAGAGACTTCTCTCTGGCAATCTTAATCATCCTTCCCATTCACATAATCACACGAGATCGTTTCAATCTTTGTCAAAACCCACCTGTCCTAAATTCAAGAGACGGCCTCGTTACAAGACATTTTACATATTTTTAGACCTGTTCCATGAGCTTAACTGTAGATAATCTTTTGTTCACTTCCACAAACCCAATCGAAATGACTCCCTAAGCAAAGAAGAAACGTACAACTAAAATGACAGAAAAGAAATATAAAAGTTAAAGACAGAAAGGAAACGTTTAGTCCATTATATCCACTATATTAAAGGAGATGCTGAAAAGTAGCTGTTTCCAGCCGACTCGAATTCAAACAACAAGCCTCAAAAATGTCATGCACCATTCACAAGCATTTCCAGACATGAATAGAATCGCTTATGGCCAATCTAGACGTCAAGTGTCCAATGAGACAGAAAAGGCTATATTAGTGAGAAAACCATGTTCATTTCTTCTTTGAATATGAAGGGAGGTTTGGATCTGAAATGACTCAGAGACTGTCTTCAGAGCACAATTTGTCTACAAGTAACACATCACCCTTTATCAACAATCCTTTGTAATTGTAACAATGCCTAAAGCACGGGTTCTCAACCAGGGGGGGCAGAACTCAATAGGGGGCCTCTTCCAAAGGGGAACATTTTACACATTAAGAACATTAGGTTACTGGGATTATATAATTTAATAACTTATAATTATTTCATTTAATTATGGAAATATATTGACACTCAGTTTCTGAAATGAGCAGATCTGCCATTACGGCAGAAGTATCAGCAATATTTTGGGGGGCCTTTTTAATGAAGTATTTGGAGTCAAATAGGTTGAGAACCACTACTCTTGTTGCCCAACACATCCAAACCTCTCTCATCTTCGCCCCACAAACCCCTGCTCCTCTGTAATCAGCTTTCTGTAAGAAGAAAAGGAGCGATAGGTGAGATTCAAAGAGAAGATTACAGGAAATTAGAACAAGACGACAGCGAGAGCAGAAGCTGCCTGAAGAAAATCCACCAAACTAACTGGGAGAAGTGAACACGTTCACCCGGAGAACGAGAGGAAAAGAGACAAAGGCATTCCAGAAGTGATCATCCATATGCCCCGATAGAAATTTGGGAAAAAAATATATTTTTCCCACATTAATTAATACACCATGACCAGATCGGCGAGCGTCTAGATCATGGCGAACAAAGGAGTCATGCTAGCGGAGGCAGACCTTTGAGACGTATAAGTCTCTCTCAATATCAGCCCCTTTGCTGGAGCGACCGGGATTGCGGACCCGGGACTCTTGCTCCTGCTGGACCATCCTGAGCAGCTGGGACGGATCTGGCTCGCAAGACACACGGATTCTAGGAACATTCGGACCACTGACTATCCTAGGCTGAGGCTCGGCCAGCTCCAGCTCTCTTGAGTGGGAGGCCGCTGGGTAGGAAGGGGGTCTCGTGGGCTGATTAGAGAGGTCAGCAGGGACAAGGTGGCCGACACGTTTTTCTCCAGGACTGTTAAACGAATGGTGCTTCTTGGGAGGGATTCGAGGGGAGTTACTCTGAGCTCTCTCCATCACCTGTGTTCAGATAAGCACAATAAAACCGTTCAGATAATGAGCCACAAAACTGAGGATGCAAGGAGGGCTGCTTCAGAGCACGATAAACCAAAAAGCATCCAGTGGATTCTGAAAACCAATGGAAAAGTTAATCACAGGAAGCAAAATGTAAGAACAAATGACAGATAATGTCTACAATCAATGAGTATGTACATTTTGATAAAGAGCAATAGGGCTAGGTATCGATTCGGAGTCCTGATTCAGTTTGTTATGCTCTCGATTCAGTGCTTCTGATTCATTTGGGTATATTTCAATTTCGCTTGCACACAAAGAGATTGTCTCTCTGTTAATGTAAATTATACAGGGCAGTATTTCAGATTGAAACCAGTAACTCCCCAATTTATTCATTAAAATAACCAAGTCAGCCAGTCATTGATGTTCTTTGATTCAGTCAACAGAACCAGCTCACCAAAAATTATTTGGTTTTGTGAATCAGGCTAAACCAATGTGGTGTATGTTTTTTAATTCACTTATGATTCAGTTCTTTTTAGAGTCGTTTGATTGTGAATTGCATGCTGTCAATGAAGACTAGAAACTGACATTTCTTGCCATTGTTTCAATGGTTATACATTCTTTTAATTGCAAACTTTCAGGATTCAATATTGGAAGACTGATTGATCAGAAAATGGATATTCTCACACAACCCTAGATAGTAGTAATCAAGTAAGGGTCCTAACCAGATGTTTTTGTACCTCTTTGGCCCAGGCCGGTTTGTCACTCAGGTTGACAGAGTCTTTGTAGTGGTACAGTTGTTTTTTGTCTGCGGGCCGTGGCTCTTGTTGCTGTTGCTGCAGCGAGACCAGGTAAGCCCTCTCCTGCTGAAGCTGCCGCTGCAACCGTTCGGCCTGACGCTGCTCCTCCAGCTGCTTCCGTTTATATTCCTAGACACAACAGAGAACGAGACAGAATGAGGTGAAGAGAGCAAGATTTGAGGGACATATGAAGCAGATGCTCCACATGAGGAAAAAAATAATCCTAACACAGGGTCAGATTTTTGTACTCCCTAAAAATAACTGAAGGCTATCAGATGTTAGGAAGACCTCAACAAATCTATAAGCTAATCCCACCGACCGATAGCCGTGGATCCTGAGTCTCATTTCCGAAAGAACTGAGCAATAACAAACAGAGCTGCCACAAACCCCAAATGCCCCAGATCAATTCGCACAATCGATACTCTCTCTGAGTGCACTAGGGACCGACAGATGCAGGAGATGAAAAGAAAGGAAGTGCAAGTACTTTAAAGGTGATAGTGGAAATGTTTACCAGCAGAAGAGCTTGTTCTTGGAGAAGCTGCTGTTGAAGAATCTCCAGCTGCCTTTGCTCTTCTTCTAACTGCCGACGGATATATTCCTAACCCCATAGCGCAGCACGTCAGAACGAGAGCGAGAAAGAAAGATGAAAAAGAGATGACAGGGCCTTCAAAGAGTTTAAGTTTAAGTGAAACAATGAAAGATTAATCAAGCAAATCAGAAGGTAAGAAACCCTGTTAATAACTCGCTGCCCTGCATAGATCCCATGTGACCTTGCGTGTGATGAGCTCACTACCTAGAGGTCATTGGTTCAAACCATAGAATGAGCCATCCATGCACTAGGGAGTTACTTCGTACCCTGATTCCAATTTCCCGGAGCAGGGCAATTAACCCCAGACAGCTCCAGGGGTGTGTTGCACCAAAGAAAACGTTGCTTTGGAATAAACCTACTTCTGTTTCAATGACACACACACAAAGGGAAACCAATTCAATCCTAAAGTGCGCTGGTATCTGTGAGCTGTCTTCTAGACAGTGGGCTCATAATGGGATGTCATTGGGAATATCACTTCTAATAATACCAAGTTACAATCATTTTTAGAATTATATGTTATGTACTGCAAGTGATAGGTCTGTATAGTGGTAACATACATTTACTTGAAGTTAAAGGGTTAGTTCATCCAAAAATGAAAATAAAGCCATTAATTACTCACCCCCATGCTGTACTAACCCCGTAAGACCTTCGTTCATCTCCGGAACACAAATAAAGATATTTTTGATTTATTCTGAGAGCTGGATCAGCCCTCCATAGACTGCCTAAGGGACTGGCTCTTGACAGCCCATAAAAGTCATTAAAGAAAAGGTTTAAATATCCCATGTGCCTACAGCGGCTCAGTTATAAGTTTATCAAGCGTCGAGACTACTTTTTGTGCGAAAAAAAAACATAAATAACGACTTTATTCGACCATTCCATTACTTCCTTATGGGCGCATGCGCGAGAACTGAGAGGAGGACGTTCTCTTTCGAGTAGTTTTTTTCCCGTTTGCTCACCGCTTAGGAGTATTATCGCCACCTACCGTATGAGATGATGATCCATATATATCGTTTTTTGAGAAGATTAAAGGCTTTTAAGTGCACCTTATAGTGCGGAAAATACGCTAATTGAAAACCTTATGTACAGCGTGCATCTACTCTGCTTGTAAACAGAAAGTTTTGCGCTTCCAGCTATATCAGCACATCATCTCATACGGTAGGTGGCGCTAATACTCCTGCGGTGAGCAGCCGGTAAACAAGCCGAAGGAGAACGTGCTCGTCTCAGTTCTCGCGCATGCGCCCATAAGGAAGTAATGGAATGGTCGAATAAAGTCGTTATTTATGTTTTTTTTCGCACAAAAAGTAGTCTCGACGCTTGATAAACTTATAATTGAGCCGCTGTAGGCACATGGGATATTTAAACCTTTTCTTTAATGACTTTTATGGGCTGTCAAGAGCTAGTCCCTTAGGCAGTCTATGGAGGGCTGATCCAGCTCTCAGATTAAATCAAAAATATCTTTATTTGTGTTCCGGAGATGAACGAAGGTCTTACGGGGTTAGTACAGCATGGGGGTGAGTAATTAATGACTTAATTTTCATTTTTGGGTGAACTAACGCTTTAATGCCTTTAATCAGCAAGGCTGCATTAAATTGATCAAAAGTGTCAGAATAAGACTTCTATAATGCTACAAAGATTTCAATTTCAAATAAATGATGTTCTTTTGAACTTCATATTCATCAAAGAATCCTGAAAGAAATGTCTCTCGGTTTCCACAAAAAATTAAAGGGATACTCCACTTTTTTTTGGAAATAGGCTCATTTTACAACTCCCCCAAAGTTAAACATTTCAGTTTTACCGTTTTCGAATCCATTCAGCCGATTTTCTGATATTTAGAAGAATGTCAGTATCCAGATAGTTTCTGGCCTCATTGACTACCATAGTATACATTTTTCCTACTATGGAATTCAATGAGACTATCTGGCTACTGACATTCTTCTAAATATCAGAAAATCGGCTGAATGGATTCGAAAACGGTAAAATTGAAATGATTAACTTTGGGGGAGTTGTAAAATGAGCCTATTTCCAAAAAAGTGGAGTATCCCTTTAAACAGCCAAAATGGTTTTCAACAGTTTGACAAGGATCATGTGACACAAAAGACTGGAGAAATGATGCTAAAATAAATGATATTTAAATATATATATATATATATATATATATATATATATATATATATATATATATATATATAAACATTTCACAATAGTTCTCTTTTTACTGTATTTTTAATCAATAAATGCAACTTTGGTGAGAATTAAAGGTTTCAAAAACATAAAAAAACTCTACAGACCCTAAACTTTTGAATAGTAGTGTACATTTTAAATTACAGTAGGCTTATTATAGAGCAAAACAGGTTTATGGCAGTGCACTTGGACAGAAAACCCCAGCAGAAAGACAAGGTAAATGGCGAGAAAAAGGTGTTAAAAGAAAGGCCCATTTTACAAGGCATTTTTGAAAGAATGGCTTATTCTTTATTAAAAGATTAAAAATATGGATCATATGTGCCTAAACTGAGGAGGACACTTCCACTGTTATTAGCAACGAAACGATGAAATGCTTTATGACAGCAAAGAAAATGTTCAGCTTTGTTGCTTTAAAAGACACAGGAAGCATTTTTTTTATGGAAAGACACAAAGAAAATATCTATTGCTTCACAGATGTAACTGGATTAGGTGTACCGAAATAACTGTCTCTGAGGCTCTCAGGCTCACAATGTTTTTTTTTTTTGTAAGTTTTAACCAATTTGCAAATTCACAAGGTAGTCCATATGCTAACAATGCACAAGCTTACAGTGAGATCAGCTTCATTATCAGCTTTGAGTTTTGTGGAAAGGGGCGTGTCCAATTAAAATTGTGTTACAGATTGAGTGAGAGATGGTGAATCTTATCTGTCATTAACTTTTGGCATGAGTAAGAGATGATGAATCTTCTCTGTTATTAATAGTTCAGTCATTCTTATTTGTCTCCACACATACTCACACACAGCCCTTGAGACATCCTCATTCACTACAGAACAGGGCTCAAGTGGCCCGACTGCATTTGAAAGGGTGGGTGAGAGCTTAAAATATGCCTACCATCCAGCAGAACATTTCCCTCCCAGAAGGAAGTGAGTCACAGACTGGAGAGAATGCTTTAAATCCGGGATTTAGGCATGTGAGAGGCTGATATGCATATCTGAGTGGATGGTTACAGTTGAGAAAGTGCACGTTTGCATGAATTACATATGCTGTCTTCATGCACGTCTGCGTCATGCCCTCACGTATTCCTAGCAGTAATGTGTGTATGTGTTTACATGGAGAGACAGATCAGAAGACTATTCTATTTATTCTATTACTATTTATTTCATCAAGCTTGTGGCATTTGATTAGGTCTGAGAATTGTGAATGTTTTGAGGCTTGATTTTCTGGGTGTCACATCTTGATGTGATTTTATTTTTTGGTGTATTTTAGAGATATTTATTACTTGTGGACAGCACTTTGGTCGATTTTAATGGTTTAGAAAGTGCTTTATAAATAAAAAGTTGAGTTGAGATCATATTAATCAATTTTTATATTTTTAAAAAAAAAATATTTTCTGATAAACAGCTTTGGTTCTGTGTTGGGTATAACAACTTCATTTTTAACCTGGTTTAATTCAAATCTGGGGCTTGGGCAAAAACAGTTGAGAAGCCTTATTTTACAATGTTTCATGCTGAAAAAAGCATTAAATAAAAAAAAAAACACAGTCACTTTAATACTAATTGGTATCTGTCATATAAATGTGGCATTTATTAACAAAGCACATCTTGTCTCCATCTCAGTAGTGGTAAATCGTTGGGAGTTTGTTAGCATATGGAGTGTGAGTGTGTGAAGCCGCCACATCACCTCATTTCTTCTCTTCCTGTTCATATGCGTGCAGTTGTCAGTTCTTGGTTTTGTGGCCCTATCTCTTTTCGCATAGCAGATTATGGGTTAGTTTTTAGTGATAGACCTTTATATAACAGCCTGAACAATTGTATATTTTCAGTCCTGAAATAATTCTTACAAATACAAATTTCCTGCCCTCTTTCAGCTTTACTATTAATAAAAGCAGTCAAAGAATATTGGTCAACCACAATAAGCCATACATGATTATGTACCTGCTCTCTCTCAGCGTGTCTCCTCTCCTCATCTCTGCGGAGCTGCTCCATTTCTTCATAGCGCCTCCTCTGCTCTCTCTCCTGCTGTTTTCGGAGCTCTCTCTCCCGTCGCTGTTGCTGTGAGATTATAAACAAGCCCTCATTAATGAACCTCTCATTCATTTATATAAAATCTCAGTGCTGAGTCCAATTGTTGGCCCTGATTCACACTAGCATACGCAAGTCCTTATACCACTAGGTGGCGGTGTAAAATAAAATGCATTTGGAGCAGGCAGCCATGCTGAATGGTCTTTCCCCAGCAGGGGCTGTGCTGAAGAGAGGAGACCTGACAGTGGACCAGTGGGAGATCGAAGTGCTGAATGAGAGGTTGACGCCCAGCCGAGCCACCTGATTCATCCCTACAGGTTCTCTGCTCGCTCCCCTACTGAGAAAACCCTACATCACATAACTCGGGAATATCTCTACTGGCTCAATGAGCTTTGTCTTCCTTTGTCTCCCGTTTGAAGAATTCTCAATATGTTTGGGTAACCTTCCTGTGGACTGATCATAGCTCAGTGTCTCCCATGGACATTAAAAAGTAATCTCATGAGCCATTACACACACAAAATAGAGTACAGGAAGTGTTTGTCTTAATGTGACAGAAACGACAGCACATCATATCGTCTGTTTGTTCCGATACGGTTGCAAGGAACAACAATGCTAAACGCAAATAATAAAATGCAACTTAGCATAATCATGATGGATAGCAGAAGTAAAAGCTTCCCATGTATTTTGTTATGGTTCATATGTCACCTGTAAATATGGTGAATACGAACATGTTTGATTCTTGTTAATCATTTAGCATATTGCTTATGATATTATGAATAGATTTTGCTGAATTTACAAACATTTTTTGATAAACAACTTTGCTTTTATGTTGGGTCATAACTTGGGCCTACAGCAAAACCAGTTGAGTACCACTAGTTAAGGTTTTGGAAGAAAATAAAATAGAATAAAATAAATCTAATATGACTAATGCAAGCCACAGTAATTAAACTATTTCTCATCCCACCTCCTCTAGTCTCCTTCTCTGCTCCTTTTGTTCCTCAATGCGCTTCTGTCTCTCGGCCAGTAGTTGGCGCTTGTGTTCTTCGTTCTGCTGCTGTTCTAGCTGTTGTCTTCTCAGGGCTTCGGAGCGCTCCTTATTGGCCAACTGCAGACGCAGGAAGTCCCGCCTCAGGGTCGACTCACCAGGGATGTTTATGATGGAGCTGTAAGGAAGACATTAAATAATCAAGACGTTAAGTAAATCACATCTTCACTACCCACATATGCATACTTTGTGTGTGTGTGTGTGTGTGTGTGTGTATATATGGGTAAGCGTAAAAGGTCTATGTACCTTGGCTCTCCTATGTCTCGCTCTTCCTCCTCCTCTTCACTTCCACTGTACTCGTATTCCGTCTCATCTGTAAGAAAAAAAAGCACAGCATTGTAAGATGAAGGTTTTTAGAAATACTTTTAAGATGCAAACAAGGAATGTTGTAAGAAAAATTGTCACATCCTAAAATGAGCAAATAAAAGAACTAAAAAAGTTGACAAAGTTGTTTAATAGTGGTCACTTTCACTAATAATAATAAGAAAAATAAATAAAAATGTATTTTAAATGATAAACAATAATAAAATATAAATTAGAAAATTGCAAAGGCAGTTTTATGTAAACTTTTTTAACTAATTAGAGTTTTTAATAATAATTTTATTTTTTATTTTTTTTATTTTTTTATTTATTTTAAATAATTTTATTATTTGTTTAAATAAACATTTAAACATTAAAATGCTGAAATTTCCTGACAGATTTATTCAAACATACATCATTTACAGATAAGAAATATAAAGAACATGTAACAGTGCATATATTTAGCAAAATGCTCCTTATCTAGCTATGGACATTAAATCTGTTTTAATGATGTCTTTTCCACAGTTGAAACTCTTGACTGATTAATTACATGAGACATGACATCTTCAGTAAGTTGTTCTGTATCTTTCGACATACCTTCTGATGTTCACTCATGTTTATTTCTTGCTATAACTATTAAAGAGGAAGAGATGATTCACATGCCTGAGACGCTACAGCGATCCGCCATGCCACATTAAAGAACTCCAAAATGAGACGTATTGTTTGAAATACATGATCAAATTGACAGAATTTGAAAGCTGTGACTCTTCAAATCATATCAAAAGTAACAAAGCTGCAATTATTGGTCAGGTGTTGTGCTACAGATAATGCTTCCATTAATGTAAAAGATTGAGATTTATGAATCAATATCGGTTCATAAAAATGAAGATTGACTAAAATCAATTAAATCTATATTTTTCAACCTAGCCCAAACAGAAACAAAGAAAACTCACCCCTCTCTCCCCTCTTCTTTTTGGTCCGGTCAATGTGGTCTTTGAGCTGAATTCGGACCTGTCTCTCGTTGGGGAGGTCTTTGATGAAGGGATGTTTCATGAGCTGTTCAGTGCTTGGTCTCTGATTGTGATTCTTCACTAAACAGCTTTCAATGAATGACTGGAACTTTTTAGACCTACAGAGAATGACAAACAGTTGAGTTTCCTTCGTTTTGACGCTCAGGCCTTTTTATTATCATCAGGTACATTGAAAATGACGTGGGTTTTTTTTGCCTCACTCACCACTTCTTGGACTTGAGTCGGGGAGCTGGGTTTCTGGGTATGAGGAAAAGCGCACGCATGGGATGCATATCACACAGCGCTGAGGAAACAAGACAGGTGTGTGCATTTAGCAATCACTGTGTTCATATTAAATTTCATAGAAAACACACCCATCATGTGTTTAAAGTGCCCCTATTATACTTTACCAGATATTACTTTTCCTTCATGTAGTGTGTAATATAGCTATTCGTGAATGTAAAAGTTCTGCCAAGTTTCAAAGGTCAATGTTACAACTAAATGGAGTTATCATCTCCCAAAAGAAAGAACCGATTCCTGAAACGAGTCGTCAGCCATTCCTTACTTCCTACTTGAACCTATGTAGGTTTGTAACAAATTTGCATAATGCCAATCAATGGTCTTCATTGGCTGTCTCAAACGTCTATTGAAAACTGGAGTTTGATACTGTAAAACCATCGTTACGGTTCGTATCACTGTGTATACAAGTGTTGAGGAAGCATACAGAGCTGAGATTCAGATATGGTAATTGGAGCTTTATTTTCATCACGTAGACCAATCACAACAGGCTGGGCTATCTGACCAATCAGAGCAGAACAGGCTCTCTGTGAAACTGAATCCTTAATTGAACTGCTTCAGACACTGTGAGAAAAGAAGTGTTTCGTTTTTTGACCTTGGATGCATGTAAACCTATTGTGTAGGAGACCCCAAAACTTGTGGGTACTTTAACGTCATATTGCATTGTGTTAGACTTACGAGGGGCTCCTTCTGCCATTTCAATAGCCGTAATTCCCAACGACCACAGATCGCTCTGTAACAAAAAGGTGTTTTAGGATTTGTGCCTTAAACCAAACAAGACCCCCACACTAAAGCAATCAGGTTCTGTGAAAAGAAAGTGACAGCGTAATTAAGAATCGCTTGAAATACCTTGAAGTCATATGTGGCGTCGGGATTCTCATCACAGGCTATGACCTCTGGAGCCATCCAATATGGTGTGCCAATAAAAGTGTTCCTCCTACCGACGGTGCGGTCCAACTGTGCACTCACACCAAAATCAACTGTAAAACACGCAATCACACACACACACACACAAACACAAACACACCGGGAAGATTTGGCCTTAATGTGTCTGCGTGCAGTAACGAGCGGAGAGGTCTTTGATGAAGTGCATTCTGCCATCTGCCTCTGTGCCACTCTTCCCTCTTCACCGCAGGCAGCGTTGTCATAGCAACCAGCCTGAACTGTCTCGCAAACTCAAACAACTCAATGACAAGCCCTAATAACTCCAGAAGAGGGTCACAGGTTCCTCAACACAAAAACACGCATACACAAACTAACACTGAGGGAGTTACGAGCTTCTCAACTCAAAGTGCTTACTGAAAAAGTAGCTAGATGGAACATATCTACACTGAAGTTAGTTAAAGAAGTACTGTATATCTTGACTGTTAAATTATAAGTTTTAATTAAAAAAAAAAAAAAACCACAACAAGGAGCTTACCGAAAACACAAAACATACACTACCGTTCAAAGGTTTGGGGTCAGTAAGACATTTAAAAACATTTTTTTTAATTATTCAGCAAGGATGCATTAAATTGATCAAAAGATAAAATTTTACATTGTTACTAAAAAAATATATAATTTCAATTATACTTCTGAACTATGAAATGTTTCTTGAGGAGAAAATCAGCATTAGAATGATTTCTGAAGGATCATGTGAGCATAAGAGATTTCTTTCAAAAACAAAAATCTTATTGAACAAATTAAATTGCAAGTTTTTGATGAATAAATTTTCTCATTAAAATGAACGATGCTTGATTAATGCTTTATTGTGAGCTATTGCAAGATTAAAAAGCCTGTTACTGGATTTTACACACTTCCAAATTATAGTTTAGTTAGGATTGTTGCTACAAGGGATGCACACTAAATCGGCCACCGTGCCGATATCGAGTCAAGTCAAGTCACATTTATTTGTATAGCGCTTTTCACAATACAGATTGTATCAAAGCAGCTTCACAGTGATAACATTATATTTTCTTATAGGGCCAGTTTCTTTAAATTTTTATGTTATCGTTATCGGCCCTATAAGAAAATTTGGCTGATATATTAAAGCCGATAAATAATGAATTATTTCCTTCAGCTGAGACACTTCAGATGTGTACTTGTTTGCCATGATGCTTCTAAATAGCTTGAAATATGATTAAAAATCACTTCAAAAAGGAAAATACAGTGCAGCGCAAGTCACATAGGCTATGAGAACATTATAATTGTGTGCTTGGGAAATGCCTTTTAATGGGAATTTTATTTTTATCAGGTTCTCAAATTCTATAAAAATTTGGATTTAGATTTATCTGCAAATATATCGGTTATCGGCATTCAAATATAAAGAATTATCGGTTATCGACCAAAATTTTCATATGGGTACATCCCTAGTAACTGCTTTTCCTTATAGTTAAGCCTAAAAATAAGGTGTGGAGACATTTTTTTGTATAAATAGTGCAATTCCAAGGTACAAGAAAAGGTACAATTTAAAAATACCCAGCTGACCACTTATTTAACGAATATTTGACACTTATTACACTTAATTTTCCCAGCTTTCTATTCGTAGCAGAGGGGGAGTGGCTATCAGAATGCGATGTTGAATGACACAATAACCTTCTCACATTTATAAACTAGATGGTAGAATACATAGTGCTTAGTGTAAGTGCATAGTGTTTTTGTGTTACAGCCGTCAGGGGTGCGAACTCACCTAGTTTGACTTCTGCATTTTCTGTGAGCAAAACGTTTTGACCTTTGATGTCACGATGGATGACTTTATGCTGATGCAAGTGGGTCAGACCCTATCAAAACCAAATGAAGAGTTTAAATTTAACCGGAGAAGATAAAATGAGGGACCCATCAGAAATAACACATCTGGAAGATAATAAGTGTAAACACAAACACACTCACCCTAAGGATCTCTCTGCAAATGTAGGCAGTCCACTCCTCCTTAAGAGAGTTCCCTTTGGTGTTCTTTATCAGGTCCGTCACTGAACCGGCGCCACAAAACTCCATCACCAACTACAGACACAGCATCCCAACAAAATTAGGATAAAACCTTATATATATATATATATATATATATATATATAAACAATCACAATTTTATGGATTTTGAATTTAAGTCATTGTGGGATACAGCTGCTATCTTTTCCTCTGCCTTTACAATTACATAATAAGCAATGTTCTCTGAATTGAGCAATATTCTCTGAATTGAACAAAGCAAGGGTGTCAAATACCATAGGTGATTTGACGAAATGAAAAGAAAGAACTTCATAGCTCTTTTTTAATTTTTTTTTAGCTACAGCAAGTGGCAGAACCGGTGTTTTATTTAGACGTTCAACACTCACACTCATGAATTCACGCTTTTAAGCGGAAACTAGATCTATAAGTGACAACTGTCCCAAGGCAACTTCATTTTCCCACTTTAGTTTAAATGACAAGATAGAATGGTACAATAAAAAGTATTACTGGTTAAAAAAGGGAAATTTCACAACTGTGTCCATAGAAAAAGACAACAACAAAAAAAAAAACTTGAAGCCAAGCAGTTTCTTTTTTCCCACTTTAACCCTACCTTATAGAGTTTTACTAAGTGGCTGTGACATACAAACTTCTAAACCCAGTTGTGTTTTTACTTCTTTGCCTTTACATTTTCTCCCAGGACATTAATAAAAAGAGCACTGTTCTCATTAGGGGCCCCTAGGGCACAATAAAAGTCAATAAATGTAATTCATGGGCAGAATATGATGTTATTTCTGAAACACCGATTGGTTTTGAATGCTCTCTTGAGCCAGCCTTCAGATGGGTCTAAATATGTTTGGCCTCTGGGACTCTCCAAAGTCACGACTGCTGAGTTGGCAACACTGTTTTTGTCTCTAAGGGAAATCCTTCCCACAAAGACCCCCAATGAAGGCTGGTTGTGCTGACAGAGGCTCTTGTGCAAATAAATGTCTTCAATGTTGCACTTATTTTGATGTTGCTGGGCAAAAAGAGCGACAAAGCTCACCACAAAGGAAATGAGGCTGGCAGTCTGCAATCAATGGTAAAACAACAAGCCTCGGCACCTCTGTACAGAGTGTGAACACTGCATTTCTGAGTGAGAGTTCAGTCACTGTTGGAAAGTGTAACCTTCCCCAGGTTGAGGAAGGTGTTTTGAGGCTTTAGCTTCTTAAGCTACAAACTACTCAAAGTATTTAATGCACATTTCCCTTATTATAGGTTTACCTTGTGGGCATTGCTTCGACATGTAGGTCTCTCCTACTTCACCTCCTGTCTACACTATATTATCCCTTCTCAAAAGGTAAAAACAGCCAGAAACAAACAAAAAGCTGCTCCATTCTGGTATGTTATGCAAACCTTCAAAACTGTTGTTAAATTATTGTAACATTAGATGGAAAAAACACTCTGAAATACCTCAAATTATGAAAATTAGGTCTCAAATGATTAAAAAGTTATGCTACAGGGAAAAGTTTCATGTGCTATGACTAAAAACAATATATTGTAGCATTTTGTCATGCTACATTACCTCTGTATGACATCTACATTGTTTTGAAAAAAGCTAAACTAATAGCACACTCCTGAAAACGAAAATAAAAGTTCTATTCTTTTATTATTATTACAATGTAGTTAACATCACTATATTTAGCCATCTACCTCCTAACACTGTATACTGTACTACATTCAAAAACAATGAAACAATCAGACACTAAAATAACCCTGAATCTTATCGCCTACTACTGGTGAAGACTGACCCAGAGCTGGTCATCCATGCCAGGTGGGTTCTTCTTGACGAAGGCACCATAGTAGGTGGCGATGTTGCGATGGTGGGAATATTTTTTCAGCATGTTGATCTCAGCTTTGATCTCCTCCTCCTCATCCTGTCAAATAAAACAGACAACACTTGAGACAGAGCCGGAAAATATCATGTATCTTGGTCTGCGAGCGAGTCATTGTCAGGAAATAGCTCCATTTGTGTTCTAGTGTGATATACTACTGCATAATTAACAGTAGAAGTACATAATTTATATTACTATAATTTTTCAATGTGAAGTGTCTCATTTCTGTGCCACTAGCAACAACAAAATTGTGGATAATATGATTGTTTTCTAACAGGTTTCCTCAAACAGTGTGCCATTCACCATCCAAACAGAAAGCCCCGCCCCAAACTCATCCCATTGGTTGAGTCTGTTGCTATGCTGGCTGGAATTCTCAGACTAAAAGAATCAACCTACAAATGGCTTAATAATTATGTTATCTCTGTATATTACACATTATTATATTAATAGTATTTTAACATAAAAAACTTCAGATTATCAGTGTAAGGGGTTATTGCATAAAATATAATATTTTAATATATGTTAATTTAGTTTTTATTCTCATTTCAACGCACGCTATTGTTTATTTTTTTTCAAAATAAATTAATACTTTTATTCAGCAAGGATACATTAAATTGATCAACAGTGTCAATAAAGACATCTGTAGTGTAACAGGGAGGGAATAATATATCAAGGTTTCCGGAAAAATGTTGAGCAGCACAACTGTTTTAAACAAAGATAATAATAAAGAAATTTCTGGAGGAATAAATCAGCATATTAGGATGATTTCCAAAGGATCATGTGACACTGACGACTGGAGTAATGATGCTGAAAATTCAGCTTTGACATCACAGGAATAAATTGTATATTAAAAATACTAAAATTAAACATTTTTGTTAAATTATAATAATATTTCACAATATCCCTGATTATATATATATATATATATATATATATATATATATATATATATATATATATATTATATTAGCAAATCAATGCTGTCTTACTGAGGATAAGAGATATCATAATAACATTAACAACATAATAACATTAATACAATATTTTAAAAGTCAATATTTAGTTTTTAGTGAAATTAAAAAAAAAAATCTTAATCGATTAAAATATTCCAATATGATTGAATATTTGAAAATCCCATGATTGACCAATAATCTGAATACTGAGGGAGTGATGCGTGTCCCTATGTTGGTCCTTCAACGTCTATGGTGGTTATACCCCCGGTACTTTGTTTTTGTCATTTCAAATGATATAAAGAGATACAAATGCCACTGAAAATGAACGACCCATTCATGTTTGTGTGTGTTTGAATGACATCATGCACAAAGGCAAGTGTGAAAGTGTAAAAGTCTAACTGACATCGAAACAGAAACTGTCATGGCCTGCACTGTTTGCGCTCTTACCCCTGTGACATCCATGACCTTGATAGCAGCGAGCTGGCCTGTCTTGACATGGCGTCCCTGAAGAGAGAAAGAATGGAGAGAGGAAATATCATTTACGAGTATCATACTAACATCACGCCAGCAGCATTATTGAACGTGTGGTAATGAAATCTATCTGTGGCAGAAGAATAGCTTGACGTAAGCCTCTCTGGCAGGCACCATCATTACATAATGGCAGAGAAAAAAAAAATGCACTTCCTAAAATGATTGAAACAGACCCAAAAACCTGTGTGAATGATCTCGGGCTCTTGGCTGTACCATTTCATGTTTGTGAATGTGTGTGTTTTAATGCCACCAGATGACAACTCTGTTTGGTTTGGACGAACCTTCAAAAGTGTTATGCAATTGGACCGTTGCGCTGTTATGGAGGAACTGAAGGAATGTGGAAATGGAAATCACTGTCCTGGGTCTCCCCACAATTCCCTCCTGTTTACCTGTTAAGTTCCTCACTTCCCCTGAGCTCAATTTCACAACCAGAATGAGGGAAACAGACACAGATCATCCGCACGCACAGCAGGTCCCGAGTTTCGGGACAATAGCAGGAGATACAGCAGCAGATCTGAGCAGAAGTGAATTCATCTGAATGGCAGAATCACCCAGTGTGTGCTCTTCAGAATGAATTATGCACACTTCATCTCC
Source organism: Cyprinella venusta (assembly GCA_038021265.1). Classification (NCBI taxonomy): domain Eukaryota; kingdom Metazoa; phylum Chordata; class Actinopteri; order Cypriniformes; family Leuciscidae; genus Cyprinella; species Cyprinella venusta. The sequence goes on from CM075884.1 coordinate 21,425,092, forward strand.
TCACCCAACACACTCCCACCGCTTTGATTCTGAGCAGAGGAGATGTTTCAGCGAGAGAAGGAGGGAAGGAGCGAAAAAAAGGTGGGAAACAGAAAGAAGGACATGAGGAGAGAGAGCGTCATACAAGTCTCATCAGTGCTCATTAACAACTTCAACCTCTGAGAGGAAAAACCCAGACAAACCCCATGGCTATATTCATATAAAGAAACTTTCGACATTTTATCAAACACGGACACTCGTCGGAGCAATGGCGTGATGTGCACTGAGTTTGAATATGTCTTTTCTTAATTCCATTTTGAGTGTCTAATAACTAGATTTACTAGAGTAATCGATAGATATATCGTCAAGGCCGAAATTGTACATTTTTTAAAGCTACACTGTGTGATTTTTACCCCCATCTAGCGGTGAAAAGGTATATGACCATCCAGTGAATATTAGTTTCTGTTCCTCTCAATTCCGATTTCGTTTTAACTCCTACGGTGGCCAATGTAGTCCAAGATTAACATGGCTTCCAGTTCGACCTTGTCCATGAGTGTCAACTCAAACGTAAACGCGAAGCTTGAATTAACGGGTATGTCCCTCTTTGGCAAATGTACTTTCAAGATGGAGGGGCAACATGGCGACCGACATAAGAACCCCTTACCCGTATGTATTTTCAATGGCATATTATACACTCACGAGAATACTTTATTACTTGAACGAAGTAAATATACATTAATGTGTACATATATTTTTGAAAGAACTAAGTGTTTTTAGCTAAGAATAAACTAAAAGGGTTACAGTGTAGCTTTAATAATTGGCATCGACCGATAAGTGTCAGAATCGAGACTTTGTAGTATAGTATATCTGTTCTTTAACAGGTTTATGTTTTCCTAGTTTAAATTAATTTAGCATTTAGTAAATATAACACAAAATTGAACTACAGCATGTGTTACGTATAGTACATTAAAAAGTGTAATATCTTATACATCAGCCACCCTGCTTTCTAAAACAGGGCTTCCCAAATTTTGACAGCCAAATTTCTTAGACGTTAAACATTTACTTGAAGTATTCCCTGAGATTTTTAGTTAAAGGTTAAATTTTTTAGTTAAATTTTTTGTAATTTTTAGTTAAACACTCTAACTTTTTTGGACTTTAGCTAATTCACTGTATCCCCTAGAGTTAGATAAGTCCATACATACCTTTTTCATCTCTGTGCGTGCTGTAACTCTATCTGACGCACCCACCGCTAGCCTAGCTTAGCACAAAGACTGGATGTAAATGGCTACAGCTAGCATACTAATCCTAATACGTGACAAAACAACAAACATTTTCCTATTTACATGCTTTGATTTGTATAGTCACAGAGTGAACAAATAACAAGGTCATATGAGTCACAGATATCTTGGTGTATGAATGAGTGAGTGAATGTGAGGCAATATGTAAAGCGCTTTGGTGGCCATTGGGTCTGTGAAAGCTCTATATAAATGCAGACCATTTACTATTTTACGAGTTAACGACGGGTCCTTGTGGTGATTACAGTATGTCGGAAGGGAAATCCAAATCAAATATGGCTTATCATTTGAAACATGTAAGTACTAGCAACTTAGCATACAGGGTTGCTCGCTCTAAAGTTAACCTAGATATATGTGTACTATTATTAGTCTTGCAATTTTCCCTGATAAGAACGGAAACAACTTAAAATACTCCGTCATTTTTGGTCATACAGATACGACCCCCAGGGGGTCAGAGGTGCTTGGCGTGCTATGTGTTTTAAAGAGCTAGTTCACCCAAAAAACTCTCAAGTTGTTACAAACCTCTGAGTTTCTTTCTTTTGTTGAACTAAAAAGATATGGTTTGGAAGGGGTGAAACTTTTGAACTGGAAAGACTTGCTGACTGGACAAAAATGTTGGCTAATCTGAATACATCTCTGACAGAAGACGAGCCAATCATCACAATAATCCAACCGACTAATCGTAATAAATGATGCTGGCATATGTGAATCAGATGTGTGGACATGTTGAATGAGTGCATGTGTGATGGATTTGAGCTCTACAGCTCCACATCTCTCCTGATGAGAAGATTCACATGGCCGACTGCTAACTGAAAAAACCATCTGGCATCCTGACGGAGATTAACTGAAAAGTTCTGGCGCCCCAAAGTGTAAGATAAGACCATCCTCAACCGCCATGAGCCGCAATAAAGCAAGGCACAAATGTGCTGACCATGCAATATTAGTGATAAATATAAGTACATTATGTTAAGAATGGAATATTAACATACTGCATTAACATATATGCCGTATAGTGTCCACTATTTTTAGAAACAATATGCTAAACAGTATGCATTGAAAACCGCTTCAAACTGTTGTTACATGACCTAATTTAATTGCATGTTACATTTTGAAAATAAATATGGTTATTTTGATAAATACTATTTAGCAGTTTTGTGCACAAATGTCTTACACTTTGACAGTCCATTCAAGTAAATTTTATTCAATTTGAGTAAAGTAGGTATTTGAGACTTTAATGCCATGTTGATGCTATTCTCATGGTAAGAGTTGTGTTCTAGGACCAAAAAAAATGATATAAAGATATGCCATATATATATATTTATAATTTATAAATTTATAATATAAAAATATTAGATATTAAGATATATATAGTCTATATCTATATATTTAGATATTTTACAAAATATTAAATAAATTAGATAATTATATATTAAATAAATTATATATTAAAGATATGCCATATATATATATATATTAAAATGTACATAATAAAAACTCTAAAGCCTTGTGTTTGTTGTTCCCTAAGGCTAGCGTATTTATTCATTTGTTTTCAATGGGAGTGCCACGGCAACAGCGTGACAAGGGGCTGAGTGTCTCTTTTTTAATCCAGACGACCAATCACATTGGAGGAGAGGGGGGTGGGGGCAAAAACCAACCAACCAACTGTATTTGCGGGTAATATTCTTGATAATAATAAAATTATTTCAATAATAAATAATAAAACCCTCCATTTTATCTTAAAATGCCATCAAATCGGGAGTTCAGAACCGTTATGCCTCTAGTGGACACACGGCCTAAAACCTTTTCAGGTAAGATCTTAATCTTAATAAATTAAAGTAAAAGTAATGAGTAAAGAAAGAGAAGTTTAAATGAAAATGATTATCAAGTCGAGTGCTTTACATCATGAAGTGCACTCTACTGTAGTGTACATCTGCAAGAGAGGTAATCTGAGTTTACTGAAATACTGAAAAAGAGTAGTTTTGTCACGCTCATGCTTTTTATTTTATTTTATTTTTTTTTTTTTGTAGCCTAAGTGTGATGGATGCAAATGCTTTTAGAAGCCAAAAAGATAAGCACACGATGTGGTCACAGAACCCTTCTAATCTAGACTGGCAGCTGAAATGTATACTGAGGTCTGTTCCCATTATATCTGAAATGACTGTAAATGGCTATCGGAGAGCTTGCGGTAGCAATATATTGTAACTGTAGCCGCAAAATGTTGTCAGGAAGACATTGCTGTGAGGTTTCATCATCACGGCTGCCATTGGCTACACTCAACAATCCAATCATGAGAACTAAGACGGTGTTTGCTGGAAGGCAGGGAAGCCATACAACGGCAATGGCAGTCATATATATTGTATAAGCTGTGAAAACGGAACCGTTATTATTATTGTACAATCAGGATCAGGAAGTTATTTGTCACTGCAAGACTGGTGTTATGTTTGTACCGCTTAACGGTAGACACAGGGTGCCAGTGCGGAGGGAAAGAAAAGCACAACGCACCACTTCCTCTCTGTAGCCTAGCAACAGGCCTGGAAGGCGGAGGAGGTTTGTGATTTTCACACTTTTCTACAGACAGCTCCTCTTGTTCCTGAGACATGTGACCTAGCATGACCCTCTCAGCTAAGTCTCTGTGAGAGCTTTTGAGGGGCCAGAATCTCCTCACTCATCTTCCATTCAGAGAACAGCCTTCAAAAGACCACATGCCCTGCAGTCACTTATGGAATGCAGGAAGTTGGTGTTTTATTTAGAACCTCATTGTGGAAACTTCCTTATTTAACCATAAGCTATGTGTTTATCTCATAATGCAGGGCGAGAAGAACATGCTAAGGCACCAGTGAAAACCTGAAACCAGATGTTTGGGTATACTTTTACATTGAAAAAAATTGCTGCTATAATGCTAGGGTGTTGTGGGTGGTTGCCAGGGAGTTGGTATGTGGTTGCTAAGATGTTTTGAGTTAGAGATGTGCATAAATCAACAAGTCGGTGGTTTGTCTGAATGACTAAGGCTGGGTAAAATAATATAGATTTCTCGATTTTAAAGGGATACTCCACTTTTTTTGGAAAAAGGTTCATTTTACAACTTCCCCAGCGTTAAACAGTTGAGTTTTACCTTTTTCGAATCCATTCAGCCGATTTTCTGATATTTAGAAAAATATCAGTATCCAGACAGTTTCTGGTCTCGTTGACTTCCATAGTAGGAAAAAATATATACAATGGAAGTCAATGAGACCAGAAACTGTCTGGTTACTGATATTCTTCTAAATATCAGAAAATCGGCTGAGTGGATTCGGAAACGGTAAAACTCAACTGTTTAATGCTGGGGAAGTTGTAAAATGAGCCTATTTCCCAAAAAAGTGGAGTATCCCTTTAAGCGATACTCATTTTGATTATCCATTCTTAAACCCCAAGAATACATTTTTCAGTCTAATGTTGTTTTCTAGGGATGCAGAATATAACGTCCGATACAGGTTCATTTTTAAAGTTATTATCGGGCCAATAAGAAAATTTGCGCATTCCCTACTGATTTCATTTGATGAACTGAGTTGAAAAAACGATTGCGCGTCTCCCATAAGTCGCAATAAGCTTTTGTTACTTCTGATATGAAACTGTCTTAGCTTTCAAATTCTGTCAAAAGTGGCAGCGTGGTGTGCATGTGAACTCAAAAAAGAAATCTAGATAAACCACACTCACCTCGTCAACAAGCCACATGATCTGAGATCATTCAAGTTTAAGAAGTTACATGTTGGAATTCAAAGGAATAATGCACTGAAATAATTCTCATTATATACTACACTTCAAGTCTTTTTCAAAACCTTTATGACTTTTTCTTCCAGGTTGTAAGAAATGTATTGCAGAATATCAAAGCTGCTCTATTCCAATACAGTGAACAAAATCCCAATGACTGTCAAGCAAGATTATTGAAATGTCACTTAAATTTCAGTTTCTTCCTCACATAAAGCTATCAGAATACTTGAAATATATCGTCTAGTTTTATTATGCTTTGATGATCCATTTTGTACCTTGACAACCACTAAAATCTTTAAAAAAGTACCTAACTCACAAGCTTTACTAAATGCCTTCATTTTATTTTTCTCCTTCATGGCAGATTTCTCTCAAAAGCAGTGTCATGTGAGTGGGAGATGAGCGGTCTCAGTGCTGCACATCCTGACCCAGAACCTATTTCTTCCAATACAGGGCAAGTTTTTAATGGATTTCTGAATCTCCCAAGATGGCGCCCCACCAGAGAAAGGGCTGTGTGGGACTTTCTTCAGGGACTCAGAGCAAATCAAACTCCTGCATTTCCTTTAAAGTCAGCATGAAATTAAAATTTTCTAATTGGAAGTTATAGATAAAAATATAATAATAAAAATAATCGACGTCACAATGTTTTACTTTTAAATGTCAGCTGGAAGATGTACGCTTTCCCAGTCATTTAGTCCGCTTAAACCCCATCTCTGCAAGCAACAGACACATTTCAAAATCATCATCAATCGATAAGTCCCAGCCCAACTTTCTTTTTTTTTCCGATAATCCGTTACACTCGCATGTCACAATACGCAGAAAAAAAAAATCTGTCACTACTTCGGTTTCACAGGGACTATTGATTGGTCTACCTGCATCTAGTCAAATAAAATAGTCAATTTTTTTCAGACGCTGATCTGTTCTTGCAGGCCAGTGAGGTCATAAACTTTAACCCTTGGACTAATTAAACCGCCTGGCAGCAACACAGGAGTCCAAGAGTTCAAAGAAGTCACATTAATAATAATAAGAAGAAAAGTCGCAACCGTCTCTCTTTCAAAGCTGACCCAAATTGACAGATCCGGAGGCAGAGTAATGTGAATATGAGGCCCTATTTCCAGAATCTCAATTACAGTACAAAAAAAGCACCACATTAAGATGAACAGAGATGCGGAAACATGCTGCTACAGACCTACAGAGTGAAGCAGAAGACATCTGTTTAATAAGACTGACTAAAAAAAAGAAAAAGGTTTTGCTATGGACCAGCATGTCTGAGCTTCTAAACAACTTACTTCTAAAGAAATTACCCACAATTTATCCAAGATGCTCCAGACACCGTGAAATTAGAATTGGGTAGTGCAGTTGATTTAGCTAAATAATGCTGCACTGATGGAAGCCTGAGGCCCTTTTCTGTAAAATGTGCGTTGCTCATTGACATGACGACAATTGGTTAAAAAAATATGTTTTTTAAATATTCAATTTAATAAAAAAAAACAAAACACTATAACAG